>JADRCD010216662.1:0-37780 GCA_019843815.1 Montemys delectorum
TGAACTCAAATGGGCTCAAGACCATCGCCCAATGGAGCATCAGTTCATTTCTCGCCAAAGCTTACAGAACTGCTCTCTGCCCAGAGATAGGAGGACTCTGGGTCAGACCTCTGTGAGGTGTATCTTCCTGGAGCCTCTGAGTCCTTCACTGCCACTCTCTGCAGGGAAGGTTGTATTGTGTTGTGGCTCCTTGACGCAGTCCTTAACCCTTCAGCTCTTGGCCCTGTGTCTTCTTTTCTGTAGGTCTCACAGGACCTCAAGGACCTCAGGGTGAGTCATCCAGTCCCTCCCAGCTGCCATCTCCTGCCAGGCTGGGCGCCTCTCTAGTTACAGGAGCCTGTCCTTCCCTCCCTCTCCCATCTCCAGCGAAACAGACTCAGGTTCCATCACATTGAGTGCTGAGAAGCACCATAAAGGGACCCCATACACCCCCCCACACACACACACACACAGAAAAATGCAGGTGACAATCTGCTATCAGTGGTGTCAGATCCTGTTTGCACCGTGCTCTGTCTCTGGTGCAGGGACACTCAGGGAGGACGCTGCTGGCTAGGATCCTTTTAGCCAGCAGATTCGGATTCTGGGTTCCCCTGTGGTGTGAAGGGAGTGTGTTGATCCCCTGCATGCCCCTGGCTCCCGGGGTTCCCTCTGGGATGGTGGCTTCATTAAAGCCTATTCAGGTAAAGCCTATTGAGGTTTAAGAAATCTTCACCATGCCCAGTCAGTCCCTCATGTTCTCTAGTCAGGCTAAGATAGTGAAACCAAGCCTGGGCTGTGCCAACAACTGCTGCTAACTCTGGACACAGCAAACCCCACAGCAGTCAACAGGGAGAGGGACAGTGACAGCTTTGTAACCCAGTGTGACAGAAATCCTCCAGAGCCTCTGTCTGCCTCACCCCAACCCTGCTGGGCCCCCACGCCTCAGAGACAGACAGGCTTCTGGGTGAGAGCTCTACTCCCACACTCCAGGTGATTTCAGGCAAGACCTGAGTGGATCCTGCTGCTTCTGTCAGGCAGCCAGTGTGGCCACGCTGAGTGGCAGAGTGCTGGCTGGTTACTGCGAGGGGGGAAGAGAGGGAGGGCAGACATCCAGAGCTTTGGGGGCCTTAATCATCCTGACTGACTCGTATTTAATCACATCAGGACTTCCTGGTAGCCCTGGCCGACCAGGGACTAAAGGTACGTGATTTCTCCCAAAAAGGTTTTTTTTTTTTTTTTTTTTTTTTTTTTTTTTTTAATTCTTCTCACCAGCCATTTTTACAGCAGGGAGGGGTTGGCAGGAGGGAGATCTGCTCTGACCAGAGCCTGGACCAACAGTGGCATCTAGTGGCTCCAAAGGAAGGCTGAGGGGGGAGCGCTGAGACCCGAGTCCTCAGGCCCACTTGCTCCAGGCTCAACCCCGAGACTCATTTTCGAGTTCCCAGGTCCTTGTGGCAGAAAGATAAGGAAAGGAGGTTCGCTTACCCCCAAGCTTTCCGAGTCCATTTGCCTTTAAAACGCCTACATTGCCTCTAAAATATTCCTGTCGCCAAAGTTCTATTCCCCACTGACCTGAGGGACGCTTCCTGAGACCAGAGCCACCCTCGGCCTGATCCTCCACCCTGTCCCAGGTGTGACTGAGGACAGCAGAGATGCAGGAAGAGCAGTCTATCGGAAGGGGGGGGTGTTTCAGCCCCACTAAGGGGCAAGTCAAAGGGACTACAGGGGGTCTGGCTGGGGCAATGCGATGCCACACAGGCACAGAATCACACTAGATCCGTCCCCAGCCCTGAGCAAACCTAGGAACGCAGAGTGCTCGGGGACACACTCCTTTCCATCCCGTGTCTTCCATCCCGTGTCCTCAAGTTCCTGAGCCTTGACACACAGACCACCCTCAAGAGGGAATCCTAGGGGGAAAAAAAAAGGTTTTAAAAACTATTATTTCTAACGAGCAGTTGAGCCAAAAGAGATCTTTGAGGATAAATGAGTGGAGCTGTAAAATATGACAGCCGAGTTCCTACTTCACAGGCCAGTAGATCTCTGGTGGCTTCCGCAAGGCCTCATAGGGTTAGGGATGCCCCAGACTAGTCCTCGGACACTTCGGGCTCTCCTGACGGTGATGCACTACGGAGGCAGGTTATCAATTGTTAGAGTATGTTCTCTCAGAGCGTTCTCCTGCCTTGGCTTTGATCCCCTGTTGTAGGACACCCTTTTGCTCTCCCCGAGAGGAAACCAAAGCCACCCTTCCACTGTGGGCCTTAACGCAATTGTTGATGTGCCTTAGAGTCCACGGAAGGACCCTCCAATGGAGCTTCCTTGTTTAGGTCCGGGGTAAGGCTCAAGTGTGCCAGGCAGGCTCTCTCACTGAGCCTGGCTCCAGCTCCAGGATCCATGCCCTCTGCCCCTTTGCGTTCCTCAAGCCCATCCACCCATGGATTAGTCAAGAGGTGCTGGAGCAGTGCATATGTCTGGGGACTTCTTCCTTGAAGTCCTTCACTCGCACATTCATTTCTGCCCCTCAAGACCAACGGCGCAGAAGAGCCGTGACCTCCGAATTGCCCAGATCTGCCAATCACCAAAACCCTTTTCACGGTGTCCTGTCCTGTCACCCAGGGGATTCATGAATGGGATCGTGATTTACTTACCTTTTGACCTTCAGATAATTCTCCTGTCTATGACCATTACAGGAAGAGAGGATGGGGTAGGGGCTGAGGAGGAGTCTCAGGTTAGCCCCCATTCTGGCTCATGGAAGGACAAATTCTTCCATAGTCTCCCAGGAGACCCCTTTCTCTGAAAGATGACTGATGCTCTGGCCCTGGATCCAAGTTGAGAGATTAATGCTCGGTGTGGCGTAGGCTCCCTTCATTACTAAAATCCCATTAGCTTGAGGGCAAGAGGACCACAGGTGGTCCTCAGTGCAACCAGAGGCCCTGAAAATGATTCACAGAGCGCTGAGTAACCCTCTTGCCCCCTCCCTTTGTCCTCCCCAGGTGAACCTGGTGCCCCTGGCAGAGTCATGACTTCAGGTAGGCAGCCCAGGAGGGTTCCCTGCTGAGTTCTATTTGCCTGTCCTATGTGGGCCATCTGCCTCAATGTCAGCGGCGGAGGGTGCTTAGGGAAGGACGCAGGTGAGCACAGACCACTGTGGTGTGGCTCTTTGACTAGTACAGGGGAGGAAGGATGGCAGAGGGATGAGAAGCAGAGGCTCCTGTCTTGCTGGCCTGCGGCCTACTGGGCTCCTGGCACCACTGAAGGTGACGTGTGTCCCATGTTTCTTCTGTTTCCAGAGGGATCATCAACAATCACTGTGCCTGGACCTCCCGGACCTCCCGGTGCCACGGGACCCCCAGGACCTCCAGGAACGCCAGGTCAGTCTGTTCTCTTGCTCTGCCCCCAATCAGCAGCAGCAGGCTGTGGATACAACGGTGTCTTAGTCAGGGTTTGTATTCCAGCACAAACATCATGACCAAGAAGCAAGTTGGGGAGGAAAGGGTTTATTCAGCTTACACTTCCACACGGCTGTTGATCACCAGAGGAAGTCAGGACTGGAACTCAAGCAGGTCGGGAAGCAGGAGCTGATGCAGAGGCCATGGAGGGATGTTACTTACTGGCTTGCTTCCCCTGGCGTGCTCAGCCTGCTCTCTTATAGAACCCAAGACTTCCAGCCCAGGGATGGCACCACCCACAATGGGCCCTCCCCTCTTGATCACTAATTGAGAAAATGACCCACAGCTGGATCTCATAGAGGCATTTCCTCAAGGGAGGCTCCTTTCTCTGTGATAACTCCAGCTGTGTCAGGTTGACACACAAAAACAGTCAGTACAAATGGATTCTAGGTACATTTGTTCAAATCCTGACACTGAGGGCAGGGCCTATGGAGAGAGAGAAAGCCCCTGGTCATAAGGGAGGAGCCGAATGCACCTGCAGATGAGAAGCGGAGATGCAGAGTGGGTAAATTACCTGTCTAAGGTCACACAGCTGACAAAGGGCAGGGGAGGGCTTCCATGCAGATCATTCTGTCTCCAGAACAGGAGCAGTTAAAATGAAGGTTCCTGAACAACTTGTTTCTTAGAAAAATAATACAACAGGTTTGTCTGGGGCAACCCAAATGCCAGTGCTCCGTGAGGCAGACGTGCTGCTATGGTTGCAGAACTGTGTAGCAAAGTTCCGGGGAGGTAAAGAGCCTCACTGTCAGGAGTATGTGCAAACTCTGTGGGTACAGTTGCCCTCTCACAAATGTAAACAAACCCCAAAACCACTGATGAAATAAAACAGAGCAAAAGGCTTACATGTTAAAGAATTGTCATTCCCCTGCCCTTCATTTTTCCAAAATGCCTGTTATCTTGTTTTATGTTTTAATTATTTAAAATATTTGTATTCAAATTAAGAACATGATTTATACCCAATGCAAGTGTGCCCAGCTCCTATGCAGGCATGCTCCAGTGAGTAGTGGCTATTTAAGCGACCTAGATGTCTCCGACCAGTTAAGATGTGCCCACCTCAGGGTCACCTTCCTGTCAGCTTTACAGGGCTAATCTTCGCGGGTACCTGCCCTGTCCTCAGCTGTGGAGGAGGGGCTGGGCCTTAGCCTTTTCTATAACTTTTTTATATAACTTTTCTATAACTGTTTGCAGGTCCGGCTGGCCCTGCTGGTCTCCCAGGACAACAAGGTATATCTCACTCTGTAAAATCACAGGCTGTGGGCTGGGTGAGGCTGGGGTGGGTTGGGAGTGGAGTGGGGGTGGGGTTCCAGATGGTGTTTAAGTCCCTGAATTATAGATAAGGGGTGAGGGGACAGCAGGAGCTCCTGGACTCTCCACAGCGGGCCTCTCTTCACCGCAGGCCTTGCTAAGCCTCCACCTTCGCTCATCTCTCATCATTTCTGAGAGGGTCAGGGCAGGAAGGCTGAGGCTCTGGAGTGCTCTGGTCAAGGTTAAGCAGACCACTTTCACAGGCCTTGGGCTTCAAGTGACCAGAATCTGATAATAACGTTACTGTCCAGTGATTTGTCCAAGTAGCAGGATTAACAGTGGAAGGCAGAAGTAGCAGCCGTTGTTGCCCTAGCCCTGCTTTCTTCCCCCTTATCTGTCTTTCCTCCTCCAGCTGGAATGCAGCCTCTCTCCTCTAGGTGCCGCCCTTCCTTGCCACGCCCTCCCTCAACTAGGCCCCGCCTTCAATGTGGCCCCACCCCGCCCCGAATCTGGCCCCGCCCCCAGATCTCTGCTGAAGCAATATGCATGCTAACTCTGTGTCCTCCCCACAGGCCCACGAGGGGAGCCAGGACTTGCTGGTGACTCATTCCTAAGCAGTGGCAGCTCCATCTCTGAGGTCCTCTCTGCCCGTGAGTGCAGGCACCATCCAGGGCAGGTGTCGCTGGGGAGGGAATGGAAGCGATGACACTGTTGTCAGGGCCTCGGGCAGCTGCACCAGTGAGTCATTGCAAATATCATGTCAGAAAGGCCATGTTCTCTGCTCTGCAGTGGGAGCTGGTAAGAACAGCAGAGAATGTCTGGCGTGAGAGGCACTGTCACAAGAATATGACAGCTGATAGGCCGTGGCCTTCCAGTAGGGCCTGGGTCAGATCAGATGTTGGGAAAAAGTGTGATTGGCAGCAGTCATACAAACCTAACTCAGAAAGCAAGGATGGGTGTCCTTGGATTCTTGGTCACAGGAGGTCTGACTCTTGTGACCTCCTGTTCACAAAGAGCCCAAGGGGGACCACAGCTGGGCCTCCCACCGGAATGCTTGGGCTGTCGAGCAGTGAAGATGGCAGTGAACCCCAGTGCTGTGAAGCCAGTGCATTAGGGGTTCAGTATTTGGTGGCACCTTGCTGGGTCTGAGCCATCTCCGCATCCCTAGGGTGTGGGTCTCAGTGACCCTGGTATATGATGGAAGAAACAGAGATTGAGAGAGGGTGAAAAGTTGCCTGAAGTTGCCAGCTAGCTATGCAGAAGTGGAGATTGAACTCTGGCTGGCTGGCACAGAAGTCCACATTCTTACCCATCACACCATGCACCCATACTGCCAGTTGTCAGCCCTGCTGTGCTTCAGCATGGGGGCATCTCAGCAGATGGGGACCTAGCGGGTGTCGTGCAACTGGGGCGTGGGCTGCAGCTCAGAGATGAGGAACATGGTGAAGAGCCCAGCCACAGCCTTCTCTGTTTCTATTGCTTCTCTCTACAGAAGGTGTTGACTTACGAGGACCCCCTGGCCCACCTGGCCCACGAGGGCCACCAGGTAAGAACTCGTTGATCTCTGGAAGGTGGAGAGTCTTGAGGAGGCCATGAGGACACTCAGCTCAGACCTCAGGAGTCTATCACTCCCTTAAGACCAGCACTTTCTCTTCCTTCTGCAGGGCCTTCCATCCCAGGCCCACCTGGACCCAGAGGCCCACCAGGTGAGGGCTGAACCCCTGTTAGGAGGGGATAAAGACAGAGGAGGTGGGAGACAAGGAGACCCAGCTCAGGTCCTTCTTGGCTGGCTCTCAGGAAGAGCATTCCTGACTTATCCCGTGGTGGGGCTCTTGACTCACCTGCTGCCATGACTGAATCCTGGGCTTCTTTTCCCTAGGGGAAGGCGCACCAGGCCCACCCGGACCACCAGGATCCTTCCTGACTGACTCAGGTAATACTGGGGGCATCCAGTCATACCTATTCCTACCTCAGACCTAGCCTGACGGTGGTTCCCGCATGGATCTGAGGGAATAGTGAATACAGAATTCCCCTGTTACTTGCTGCCTCTGGGGAAAATATGCCAGTCAACCCAATGACACTGACAACCTGGCCAGGAGAGAGAGAGCCAGCACTGCCCTTGGGGAATAACCCCAGAGGCCTGGTCACTTGCACTTGGGGATTTGAGGAAGCAGGAAAAGTACAGGCAGGCAGGTGTCAATGTTAACAGGCAACAATGTTAACAAAGAAAGGGATGGATTAAGGAAGAACAAGCATCTCGGGGCCAGAGCTCATCCCCTGTGGAAGATCGGTCCACCCATTCACACACCCACCCATCCATCATCTGCATAGTCATCCTTCCATTCATTTACACGCCTAACCCTCTGACCATGCAGACATCCCCCACGCACATCCATACATCAAATGCATGGCGAATGTCGAAACTGAGCATCTGCAGTGTGCCTGGCTCTTGTGCTGGCTGCTGCTTCCTGACAAACAGCACTTCATCCACGCCCCCATGGTTTCCTTCCTTGCAGAAACCTTCTTCACTGGCCCTCCAGGTCCACCTGGCCCCCCAGGTCCCAAGGGAGACCAAGGTAAGAGCAGTGTCTTGGGGTCCCAGAAGCCAGCGTGTTGTGTCCTCTGCCCACCTGCCTGGTGGTGAAAGAATGTGGAGGAGACTGGTCAGGCAGGAGCACTTCTTGAGCCTCCTACCAGAGCCCACGAGCAGCTTAGCAGCCTGCAGCACAGGGTGGGAGCAGGAGAGAGGCAGGGTGGTCAGGGACTCTGCCAACAGTGTCCACCTGATTGCCTGTGTGGAATGAGATGCCCCAGGTTCCAGAGCCCCCCTCCCCTCTCTGTGGCCAGTGGAAATCACAGTAGCTACTGGTAGGTGTCCTTGTGCAAGGCCCTTCAGGCCTCAAAGGACATCAGGGTATATTAAACACAACCTGCGGTAAGGGCGAGGTAGCAGGAGCTGACCCCCAAGAACTCTGAGTTTGTTCAAAGTGCATTTGGTCCGCACTAGGAGAGCAAAGAGTGACTGTGGATAGTTAAATATGTATGTGCAAGCCTCAGGGCAGGGCAGTGTGTGTGTGTGTGTGTGTGTGTGTGTGTGTGTGTGTGTGTGTGTGCATGCGTGTGCGCGCGCGCGTGTGTGTGTGTGTGTGTGGGGTGTGTGTGTGTGTGTGTGTGTGTGTGTGTGTGTGTGTGTCTGCTCAAAGAGGGATGCAGGCCCAGCAATTCTGGATCTTAAGAAACCTCCCCCTGGGCTGGGTAGTGGTGGTGCATGCCTTTAATCCCAGCACTTGGGAGACAGAGGCAGGTGGATTTCTGAGTTCGAGGCCAGCCTGGTCTACAGAGTGAGTTCCAGGACAGCCAGGGCTACACGGAGAAACCCTGTCCCCTCCCCCCCAAAAAAGAAGCCTCCCCAAAGAGAGATAGGTATCTTTGCAAGCAGGACTGTAGACATGGGATGGCTGTACCCACTAAGGGTGCTGCCTGGAGAAGGAGGTACACACAACACAGGGTTTCTCGATTTGGATTGCAGGTGATCCTGGTGCTCCAGGTCCTCCTGGTGTCTCTGGTGGTCTTTCTCATGGTAAGAACTAAAGGAGACCAAAGTTCCTCTGCCATCCTCAGAGGGAGCTTGATCCCAAATCCAATGTCAGCAAGTTGTGCCCGGGGACCAGAGAAGAGAATGGAGCGGGCCCTGGGAGCCCCGGGGCCTGAGAGGAGGGCGGCTGAGGTGGGAAGCAGAGTGCTGAAGGAAAGGAAGGGGCAGGACATTGGGCCCAGGCCAGCACCCAGATCTGTCCCCTTGCAGGTGGGCCTCTCCTGCTTGCCACTGTCCTAGTTCCTCAAAGCAGGTGGGGACACAAAGCCCTGGGCTGCCCAGAGAGTGAAGGAGCACCTCAGGGTACCTTCTCTTCCCTCAGGTGCATCGTCAAGCACTCTGTACATGCAGGGCCCGCCTGGCCCCCCAGGGCCCCCAGGGCCTCCGGGCTCTCTCAGCAGCTCCGGCCGGGACATCCAGCACTACATCGCAGAGTACATGAAAAGTAAGTGCTCTGCCACCCCACACGGTGGAAAGGGCGCTGAGGGAGATGGAAAAGGAGTGTTGGAGCGTTCCTCTATGTGAAGGCTTCCACCCAGGAAGCCTGGCCTGCGGTCAGAGAGCTGACCAACATACCTGTCCATACATATGCCTCATCTTCATACTACCCAGAAGTCTATATGCACACATACGAGCACACATATGCACATGAACACATTTTCAAATGTGTTCACGCCCCTCCCATCCCGGTGTACAGGTGATATGGCAAATGGAAGGCTAATTGGAGTCTTGTCAGTCCTTACCCTCACAGACAGCACAGGCCTTAGGCTCAGGCGCTGTGTGGACCAGGACAAGCTCGCTCTCTCCTCCTGCTGTGACCACAGGGAAGTCAGGCTTGACTGCTTCATCCCTTGTTGGCAGGTGACAACATCAGGACGTATCTCTCGGGAGTTCAGGGTCCCCCGGGCCCACCAGGTCCCCCAGGGCCTGTCATCACCATCACAGGGGAGACTTTCGACTACTCCCAGCTGGCAAGCCAGGTCGTGAGCTACTTGCGGTGTAAGTCTGTCTGTGACACTTCTTGTGCTCTGCTGCCCTTAATGAGTCCCCCCTCATTCCCCGAAGCTCATCTCCTAATTCGAAGGTTGTTCCACCTTTCTCCTGAACCTTCGATTCTCTGCTCATCATGGCTGGGCCACAGTGCCCAGCCTCAGCAGACCCTGGGTCGGACTGGGAACAGAGGCATGATAGGGCAGGCATGCAAAGCATTTGACCACCATGTGCCCAAGTATAGGCCCATCTCTGTTCACAAAAAGGGACCCTCAGCTTGGCAGTGCCTAGTAGGAGTCAGGCTAAAGCACATTCTAGAACATGGCACTCCGTATGAAAAGCCAACATCTATTTCTGGCCTCTTCTGGCCTTCTGACTAGCCTCAAATGTTCCACTCGTTCATTTCACCCAAGGACATCGACTAGCTGACTTGACCTTTCAGTCTGGATGCAGAGGGTCTGCTCCAAGACCAAGGAGGTCATCCAAGGTCTTCTTCCCACAGCGTCAGGCTATGGTGTTGGCTTGTCCTCTGCCTCCTCCTCAGAAGATATCTTGGCCATGCTGCGACGTGAGTATCCCACAGTGGGCAAAGAGTAGGGCCTCTGCTCCTTTCTGTCCTCACTTGGACGGCACGTGTCCCTGGGTGAGCTTTGGAGGGCCACAAGCAAGAGGAAGTCCTCTGCGACCAGGAGCCGCTCACTCACTGTTCTGCTTTGTGTGCTGAGTCACAAACGCATGGAAAATGGGAGAGGGAATCTCCCAGCCTCCCCGACTACAGGCCCCTAGAGGCAGGCTGCCTTCCCCTGACCAGTGTGTGCCCACCAAACCAGGAACTCCCAGCAGTTACTGGGAACCAGGCTGGGCAGGTAGACACAACTAGGCTTCGAGGTTGATCCAGAAGGCATCTTCTCCTTTCCAGGGAATGATGTGTGGCAGTACCTACGTCAGCACTTGGTGGGTCCTCCCGGTCCCCCAGGGCCACCGGGCGTCAGTGGAGATGGGTCCCTCCTGTCTTTGGACTATGGAGAGCTGAGCAGACACATTCTCAACTATATGTCAAGTGAGTGATCAGGAGGGCACGGAGTAAGGACGAGGGCATCCAACCCCACTGAGATGGCCCTACTGGCCACCCCGACCCCTGCCTACCAGCTGCACCGACCCCTACAGAGGCAGCAGTCTCCAGAGCTGCTCAGAGAAAGAGCAAGCCTGAGAGCACAGCAGAAGCAGCCCAGAGGAGCACATGAGTATAGGCGTGCACAAACTGGCACTCTGCACCCAGCAGCTGGCTGTGGACCTGTGCTCTGCTCAGTACCCTCCCCAATGGGTGCCACTGCCCACACTACATCTGCCTCTCGCTCCCTTCTACCTTCCTACCACCGTTCTTTCACCATTCAAACCCCACTTTTTTTCAATTTGCTATCTACCCTCCTCCCTGACCGACCAGCTGTATCCGTCCTCCCCTGTCCCATTTGAGTCTCCAACTACTTGGGACCTTGTTTCCCAGGTTCTGGGATCACCTTTGGGCATCCTGGCCCACCGGGGCCCCCTGGCCTGCCAGGAACATCCTATGAGGAGCTACTGACCATGCTCCAAGGTAAGGCCAAGCGGGAACATCCATTGAAAGGTTTGGGATGGAAATGGAAACCTTGGCTCAGGTGGTGACTGGCTACTTACTGCCCATTGACGTCCCAGGGTCTGACTACAGGAACATCATTGGGCCTCCAGGGCCCCCAGGGCCGCCCGGGATGCCAGGCAGTGCGTGGTCCAGCATCAGCGTGGAGGACCTCTCATCATACTTACACAGTAGGACACTAGAGAGCAGAGGAGATGGGCCGAGGGCTGCAGCCTGACTTTGGGGGAGTCCCCAGTCCTCTCTAGGGCTGCCATGGAGAACTGAATCAATGTGCCATTCCCCAATGGAGGATGCACCAGGAGGGCCCTGGGGCCCTGGACAGGGTCACTCGGCTGTGAGGAGCCAGAAGCCTTGGCAGGGGAAGAAATGGAAAGAAACAAAGCTCCTAACTTAGCTCTTGAAGAGCTCATGAGCCATGTGATCAGTCACTTAACAAGGACATAACGTAATACCTTGCATTATGTTCTAATGCCTGGGGATGAAGGTCTAGGAGGACACAGGATGTGGGGTGAGGGGTGGAAGTACCCCTTGGAAGCAGCCATTCACAGAGGACACCTGAAAGGGACCACCTAGACCTCAACCACTCTCTCTACTCCACCATCCACCCTCTAGCTCTTACACCCAACCCATGGAGGGCCCACAGTAAGCCAAGGTCAGACTGAGAATCTAGCCTTTTCTGCCCAGGATCCTGACCTCTCTTTCCCTCCCCTCTCACACAGCTGCCGGTTTGTCCTCCATCCCAGGCCCTCCTGGCCCCCCAGGTCCCCCAGGTCCTCGAGGGCCTCCAGGTGTCTCAGCAGCTCTGTCCACCTACGCAGCTGAAAACAGTGACAACTTCCGCAGCGAGCTGATTAGCTACCTCACAAGTAGGTACCTTGATGTTGGCCTGCTGGGTCGTCTGTCCCTCTAGCCCTTCAGGACTCCTGTGCAGGAGGCACAGGACGGTCAGCAGTCTGGACAAACCAGTCTCTTTGCTCACCAGCACCCTTCTGTACATGTGCAAGGACCTCAATGTTCACTCTAAGGGATGTTAAACTCCAGAGACCCCTTGCTCTCTTTGGTCCACCAAAATCCAGGGTAATGCATCTTCGTACCTCACAGGTCCCGATGTCCGAGGCTTCATCATCGGCCCTCCAGGCCCTCCGGGGCCACAGGGACCACCCGGAGATGGCCACTTAAGGGAGAATTACAACTGGGGCAGCAGCTCCTCAGCCAGAAGGGGCACTTCCTACAGTTCTTCCATGGGCACGGGGGGAACCAATGGAGGCTCCCTGGGCGAAGGTGGAGCCTTTGGGGCAGGAGGTGGGGGCCCCTACGGTACTGACATCAGCCCAGGCGGAGGCTACGGGGCAGCTGCAGGTGGTGGTATATATGGTACCATTGGTGAATCGTTCCGGGATGGCTTCACTGGAGACCTAGACTACAACAAGCTGGCAGTGCGGGTGTCGGAGAGCATGCAGCGTAAGTCGGAACCTGTGGACCTCGGAGGGGGTAGGGACATGCGTGCACCTCAGCATCTAGGCTTCGCAGACTGGCACTCACTCTTTATGTACTTGGGCTATGCAGGTAGTGGTTCTGGAACCAGATGGGTGGGGACTGAAAGAGAGGAGCACCCCACTTCAATGCCACACTCACCCAGTGCAAGGAACCCCAGGGCTGACAGCTGAGCTGTAGAGAACGGGGCACACAGCCAAGGGCTTGGTACTTTGCTCAGGACAAGCCTGACAGGAGAGGCTTTCTGGTGGGGCTTGGTGGAAGTTGTTAGCCAAGAGGTCCTTTCTCCCTTTAGCTATCAGCACATCCTGCAGTCCAAATGTCCCCGAGGATGATCACAAGAGGTCAGATCAGTCTGAGGGACAGAGAAGGAAGTCGCAGGGCATTCTCCTCAGGGCGGTTTCGTCTAGTTTAGCTGCTTCGAGTGAGGCAGTCTGAGGATACCGCCCTTTGGAAGTGAAGTGGTATCCTGCTTCCTACACCGGCACCCTGGTATTCTGCAGGTCAGGGTCTGCTACAAGGGATGGCCTACACTGTCCAGGGCCCACCAGGGCCCCAAGGCCCTCCTGGCATCAGCAGAGTCTTCTCTGCCTACAGCAACGTGACACAAGACCTCATGGACTTCTTCCGAAGTAAGCATATCCCCATTGCTTTCCCAGCACTAGCCTGCTGCTTAGTCTCATGTGGGGCCTGGCATACAAATACCAACTTACAATCTTCTTCCCAAAGCTGAGATGCCAAAACCGGAGAAGCCTAATTCTGCTTCCTTGTACAAGTCCAGATGCCACCACTATCTTTGAGCAAACCCTTGACCTCCCAAGCCCCAGGCAAACTCTAGTCTAAGGCCAGACTTTCCTTCCTTGCAGCCTATGGCACTATCCCAGGGCCACCTGGGCAGAAGGGAGACGTGGGAACCCCGGGACCCAAAGGTGAGTGACAGCAGGCATGAGGTGAGGAGCAGCTACTTACTACGCTACCTCTTACTGAGGAGTACTTCTGCCTGGGTCACACTATGCCACGCCTTCGGCTCTGTACTCATACACTGGCGTCATACCCTCTCTGTCCTTCTAGGTGACAGGGGCCCTGTTGGACCACGAGGTCCTCCGGGGCCACCTGGCCCCCGAGGGAACAAAGGAGAGAAAGGAGACAAAGGTAAGCACCGGTGTGTGACTTCTGAGGTTCTGGGATTCCGCAGAGGTCATTTGATTCTGGGCTGGCCTGAGACAGTCAAGCAAATACTAATGCAGAAAAAAATGGTGCTGCACAGCTGGGGAAAAGGTAAGACCAGAACTGCTGCAGAGTGAGAAAGAAGCTGGTAACAAAGAAAGGGAGAAAAAATAGTTTTACAAAGGATTAATCTTCCAAGCCACCTTTTAGCAATCAATGTTGGTATCAGTGGTCTTCCTAAGGTCATAGGTCATGAGGTATTTAACTCCTGCTCATCTTTGGACTTTCAGGTGACCAAGTCTATACTGGGAGGAGGAAGAGAAGTATTGCCATCAAGCCGTAAGCTGCATGAGCAGAGCCACCAAGTTCTTGGACTAGTTCTTGGGCGCCTATGTCCAAGGGTCCCCATCCTGCTCAGACTTAATCACCCAGCAACACTTGTTTTAGTCTGAACGAAATATATACATACAGAAAATTCAAAGACAGACAATCTGAAACAGCTCTATTGGTTGGGTTTTGGAATAGCTGCAATGTTTAATATGAGACTTAACTTCTCTGCTACATAGACCTGAGCTCCCTGGCTTCTTTAGCACTTAGCTCAGGCCTCTGCCAGGCCTCAGAAGCCTGTTACATAACTGTTGGCTGGGAATCTTGGTGCTTTGCATAAAAAGTGAGTCGAGAATACAGAAAATGGGAACGGGGGCCTTTGTAGGTGGCGTGTGGTGGGTTACCTTACGAAGGCTGTAGTCAGCTCCTTCCTCCCTGTTCACGCTGCATTCTCCAGTCACAGAAGTGACTCTTACAACTGAAGAAACTCAGAAGTGCACTTCCTCAAAGGAGGTACATTTCAGACAGTTACCATGGTACAGATGCCAATCACCTTTCCACTGGCTTACAAAGCTTGACTGGTCGGAGCTATGGCCTGTGTCCGCAGGTACGTGCCAGAAGTAACAGTTATGACCACACTAGAAGTAACCACACTAGACCACGGCAGACAGGACAAGAGGGGCGGTGGACAAGGAAAGGAGAAAAGAGGGGCTACATGGCTTCCACCCCCGATCCTGCACTTAGCAAATGGCATAAAAGGCTGGGTACAGTTGGTTTGTAAGCACTTTTCACTGTCTAAAAACACTTGTATGTAATCTGTAAGATGAAAAATCATTTCAATTGTAAAATTTTCAATTAAATTTTTTTTCTATTTTAATGTACGTTTAATCATGTGAGAAAGTTAGCTTTTAAAAAAGGATGTGGGCTACCTGGGTCTGGTCCTTTTAACACTGGTCATCACAATCACAAACGGAAGAGACGACTGGCTAGTCGTCTAGACCCAGTCTTTAGCATTTCATCACTGAGATCTCCAAAAGCAGACTGTTAAAAGCTACGACCTCAGCTGGACACACCACACAAAGCGCTTTGTTTTCTCTAAGTTCCTTGAATATAAACACATATACAGGGGGCTGGAGAGATGGCTCAGTGGTTAAGAGCACTGACTGCTCTTCCAGAGGTCATGAGTTCAAATCCCAGCAACCACACGGTGGCTCACAACCATCTGTAATGGGATCTGATGTCCTCTTCTGGGTGTATCAGTAACAGGATGCTCATAACATTAATAAATCTTTTAAAAAAATAAACACATATAACAAATTTGCAATTAATATATGACTGGAAGCCATAAATGAAGATGTCTATCTACTAAGGAAAAGCACATGTATAAAATGCTCCATGAATATGCACAGTAAAATCAGAAGAGTCTGTGCTTAGCGATGGTGATTTGTTAATTTGTTACAAGCTGAGACTCTCAATTGCTAAGTAACTAAACATGGATTAACATAAACCCACTTTCACACCTCTGCTCTTTCCTATGCTCTCTTCTGAACTTCTCACATGTCATGCTAGAGAAAACACACAATCAGATCCACTCCCACAAGCAGTTGCATGACCTTTGGGTGTTATATCCCAATAGCTGCCCAAAGGAACCAGCATGAGAATATTTGCAAATGATTTCATATAGACTTCACAATTTCAGATAACTTACTTTACCACCCACAGGGAAAAGACCCCACTTTGTTTAATAATAAATGCAATGCATTTTTTAATTTTTAAAGAATTGATCAATTTCATAATGAAAACCCTGTGAAACAGTACTTTCTACTTTGGAGTTCAATATTACTTATTAATGATTCCTATCTTGATTAATCAGGCCTGAGAAATGTTCCCTTGTTACTAGACTTTACAAAGATATCATCTAAAAGTCTTCATAGAGTTGTACCCCCAGAAGAAATGGGAGAAAAGCCTAACTATGCTACCTTCTCTAGAAAAAACACAAAAGGATGATAACAGACATGAGCCATGTCTTCAGCTGGAGAGCAGTGGATCTCAGCTTCTTTGTTTCACTAGGAGAGCGGGGAGTGATCACGAATGAGCTCAACAGCACACAATGCTCTGAGATTAGAAAATGACATCAGTAGCTCCCTCCAGCCAAGCTGCACCCAGGCCAAGCAAGGCAGCCGGCGTCTACTGGGTGGAGGGGGTTTTAGCATATGAGTTTTCATAGATTTGAAACAAATAATCTATCCCAGGGAGAAGGAAAGGAAATAAAAGCACATACACACCTACATGTCAACATCAACACTTTAAACATCTCCCAAAGGAGGAACTTACACATTAGAAGGTAAGGTAAAAGTTACGTTCGTCAGTAATGAGAGAGAGAGATGGGAGGGGGTGGAGAGAATATGAGAGTATATATATCACAGATAGCTAGGATCAATGAGAAACATGGAAGGTCAGGAGACTGGGAAGAAGAAAAGTTTAAAATATAACTAGAACCAAAAGGGGGGGGGGAGGGGAAGGCTGTGAAGTGTCTCAGGCAGGACAATCTCATTTTTAAGATTTTTAATTAAGAAAAAAATGATTCCCAAAAATAGATTAAGAAATAGCTTTATTGTTTGACAATCCCATGATTGAAAAGGTATGTTTCTGATCCCAAAAGACAAGAAGCATAATGTAAAACAAATTCTCTTTGAAAACTTAGCTTGTGAACTTATTATACTGCAAAGAATCACATTTTTAAGCTGCAGCCAACATTTGAAACTGGTAAAACACTCCACTCCGAGCTTTGTAGCAGAATTTTAAAGCGTTATTAAAAGCACGTCAGCCAAAGAGCAGTACGGCAGAGACATCAACTGTTGCCTCTGACTTACGAGAAGCATTAAAAACAACCACCCTGCGTCCTACACGATCATCTCGCAGAGAGGACCAGAAGGCTCTCTTCTTCCACTGCAGTTCTAGGCGTTTCATTCTGCAATGTTTCTAGCTATTAATTTGGCCAAATTTGGCTTCTTACAAGAGTCTTTGTCATTTAATAAGCACGGTGTAGAATGGGGAAAGAAAGTATGAAGGTATGAGGGACCTGGAAGAGTACAAAAAACAATCACTTCTGAGACCTGCTGATGCTCGGGAAATCAGAGAGCCTCCAGGAGGTCTCCTGTGCCTGAGAGCGTGCCTGAGGAAACACTGCGTCGAGGTAGCTCCGGTTCTGCATCCTACTAGTTACAACGTGCCTGCCTGCCGTGTCCTGCCACGTGAGGGAGTAGCTCCCGATATTCCTAGCAACCTAAAACACTGCAGATGGCCTCCTGATGCACAGGAAAGAGCCTCACATGACTCCACCTAAAACAACAGCTAACTCAGAGACCCACAGCCTGAGCCTCAGGGTTAGGGAGGAAGCCCTGTACTAGGGCTCTAGGAGCTGGACCTGCAGAGGCAAGGCGGAGGTGTGGCGTGTCCACAGCATGCAGGGAATGGGGTGTGTGTGTGACTGCTGACAATTTCCTTTATGCACTGCATGGCACACTCTGCCACAGCAACCAAGTGACCTAATCAGGAATGGACTCACTGTATGAATGGATGCCTTTGCCCCTCAGCCCCTCCCCACCTCTACTTCATGCAGGAAAGAACAATCACTATTATATACTTGGTATAAGGCCTGAGAAGGAGTAGGCAGGTTTGTTTAGAAAGAGCACGTCCTGTTACAAACACTTCCTATGCGTAACCTGAAGTGCTGAGGTGAGGTACTCCACTAACAGTCCCTGCACACACAGAAGGCAGCCATGCTTGAAAGGAAACTCCAAGCAGGAGCAGGGAATCTAGAGGGCAAGCTTCAGGGAGACACCCTTTCCGCTCCCTCCCAGATCCAATGCTCTAAATGTCAAGGAACAGGAGGGCAGATATCCAGATCAAATCATGTCTGAATTACCTGAAGGAAACTGAAAAGAAAATCTACTGACTGAAGAATTAATTTGTAAAAATTCAAAGGAGAAAGTGGTATGAGAGCCTTCCTCCCCTCTCCCTCTTCAAATAAATCATTAAATACACTGCGCAACATAATACCATTTTTTATCATAACAATATAAACAATTCCCATCATCATCCTGAATATTACTTTATAAAGATATATATTTAAAGGCTTTCAAACAGTTTTCAACCCAGCATCTGAAAATAAAGAATTATGAGTTCTGTATATAGTAACACATTCATGTGATAAGTGTATGAATTTACAACCATACATTTTATATATATGTATATATATATATATTTATATAAAAAAAATTGGCTGAAAGTTAAGGCTACCTACAAGGTTGTCCAGAAAAATTATGCTTGTCAAAGTAATTATAAAATTAAAATTACACATGCATTTTTAAACCATCTAACCCAGATAAAGCTCAACATCCAAAGTTTCAAATGAACTGCAAGAAAGCACTACAGGCACCCACAGTTTCTTACATGAACTGCTGTCCCACATTACACTGAGACTTCCACTTTTCACCAACCTTAAAATATAACGAAATACTGGTAACAATTTGGTACCCAGCACTCTTAGAAGAGAACAAGTTGCCAATGGCAGGCAGTGAGCATCGTTCACAAATGTGCTGTTTATAACACTGTTGACCTGACATGGGGCTGAGATTCTGAACATCAAAAGGAATTAAGAGTGAACATTTCATCAACAATCACATGTACCAGCAACCACATGATAGAGACTTCAGGCTTTTCCTACTCAAAGTACTTAATTTAAACATGGAACAAAATGAAACCAAAATGCACTTGAATAACCTCATTGGAAACAACCCAGTGTCGCTTTGGGTGTATGCCTGATATGAATGAAAATCTGTTGTGGACAAACACTTCTAAGACTAGCTTCAAAACTGTAGCTGTGACTGTAGCTCAGGGTATGGAGCTACCTAAGCTCTCAGGGATGACAGACTTGCTGAGCTGCAGGTTACCATTCAGAGGGTAAGGGGAGAGCTCAGCCAACTCATACTTTAAAGCTAGTCCTTCCATCTTTCCGAACTTTGTGTAGCATTTGTTTTAGGATGTAATCTGCTATTGAATGGTAATATAAGCAAGTTTTAAAACAGTGATGTTCAGTGAGAAGGGACCTTTATTCCTCTTGACCAAAAGGAAAACCCCATTTTACATATGTTTAAAATTTAGTGTTTTAGGCACTATCTTAATAAAATTAGCACCTTAATAATTAGCTCCTACCCACACAGGCTAATGTTTGTGACAAATTACTGAAATAACTTTTCTCTTTTAAAAGATTTTGATCCTGTTTAGTGGTAAAAATATATCTATGTACTGAATCAATAACATATTCTCTAACTCATGGCTTTTTTAAAATAAGAGTTGGTTTACCAAAAGAA
This sequence comes from Montemys delectorum, assembly GCA_019843815.1. Classification (NCBI taxonomy): domain Eukaryota; kingdom Metazoa; phylum Chordata; class Mammalia; order Rodentia; family Muridae; genus Montemys; species Montemys delectorum. Next base: position 19,252 of record JADRCD010216662.1, read on the forward strand.
AATTATTCCAATTCTATAGCGGAACCCTTTCTATAGGATTTAGCATCATTAAGAAATCAGGTAAAATAATATTTATGAATTCTTAAGTGATGTAACAGATATATTTTCCAAATAACTTTAAACATTATGTCTCTGGCAGTTTTCAATAACAGTGTCTAAAGAATACAATATTTAAGGTCAATATACAAAATCACCTTAGGGAATTACTGCAAGATGCTACGTTGCCAACATGGCCTAGCATCTATCTTAGTTCGTCTGCCCTTCATCTTTGTTTAACAATAAAACCCAAGAAAGAAATTTTAAAAACCACCAAGAAGATGAAACAGGTGATTGTCTTTGTAGTCATACATACTGTGGAAGATGAAGAGAATACAATGATGTACTTAGAAGCCAAATCCAGATGAGGACGCTTGCTGTTGCTAGGACCCAGTGGAATGTAAGGTAGGAATAGGGTAGAATTTGGAGATCCGGCTCTGTGCTGATGGATTAAGACATTCGGACTCCCCAGTCATTTTAAAGAACACTTCCTGTTCCTGCAGTTTCCTGGCAAACTCTTCTTCCAGTGTCTTAAGAGGAAAAAGACAAACAATTATACATTGTTTTACATGGTACATAGAATTTATTCTGACAAGCAAGATTAAACCACTGCCCAGGGGCTGGAGAGATGGCTCTGTGTGTCTTACAAGGACCAGTTCAGTTCCTAGTACCTACACTGGGTGGCTCCCAAATGCCTGTTAACTCCAGCTCCAGAGATCTGATGGTCTCCATAGGCACCTGCACTCACATGCACAAACCCACACCTAGATGCAAATGCATAACTTTTTAATCTTTTTGTTTGTTTGTTTTGTTTTGTTTTTTTCGAGACAGGGTTTCTCTGAATAGCCCTGGCTGTCCTGCAACTCACTCTGTAGACCAGGCTGGCCTAGAACTCAGAAATCCACCTGCCTCTGCCTCCCAAGTGCTGGGATTAAAGGCATGTGCCACCACCGCCCGGCAACTTTTTAATCTTAAAATTACCAAAAATAAAAACAGAAACAAAAACAAACTTCTAGCCCCAAACATTTTATTCACTATTTAAGACCACATACTTTGCAACAGCTCCAGGTTCAAAATTCAGATGGGTTCTCTGCTACCGAAGAGGGGCCCTAGCTAACTTACCTTGTTGGCATGCAATGTGAGCATCACATGTAAACACGCAGACTGTGTGATACATGCTTTTTGTGTCAGTTACTGACATGAATGTCTTTCTTCCACATTGAACTACAAGCTGCATAAACCTAAGATCTAAATGTATTCACCTTACCTAATCACCACAATACATAGAGTTTTGGGTGGTGATTAGGTGACAAGAGCAGAGCCCTCCAAACGGGGTTCCTATTCTGTTAAGGGGCAAGCAGAGGGCGCTTCTCTGAAGAAGGTGGCCCTCAGCACAGCATGGCCATGCCAGAACTCCAGACATGGATCTCTCAAGCCTTTGTCTTAAGAGTATTTCGTTATTGTGAACTGAATGAACAGCATCAGTGACTGCAAACAAGTCATTTAAAGAAAAGTGCTATTATTTAGGCTGAAACAAAGTACAAGAAGGTTCCCCAGAAGAGGCACAGCATGAGCTTGGCCATGAAGCAATGGTTAGAACTGACAGGCAGGACAGAGAACCTATGCCAGACAAGACAAGCTGGAACAGTGACACGAACACAGGAGTTGCAGGAAGAATGGAGTCTATGCACGCTGCAGCACACTTCAGCTTGGGAGAGCTTACAAGTACTCTAGTAACAGCATACACATGAGAATAGAGAGGAACTAAGGACAGAGCCCCATGAGGACACGGCTGAGCAAGTGCAGCAACAAGAGAGTGGAAAGGACCCTAGTTAACACCATGCTGAATGCTAACTGTTGCAGATTTCTAATCTGGACGTCACTTATGAGGGAGGACTTGGAAAGCACATTTCCTGATGGTAAGGCTATAAGAGAGAGGAAAGGCGAGATGACTACTGAGTTTACAGTCTTCTATCAATCAGCTTCAACAGGTGTGCACTAATCACTTAGAATGTGCCAAGAACTCTAATAGCAAGCGTCAGATCAGTGAACAGAGATAAACTCCCTGTTTCAAAGGGGCTTATATTCTCATGGAATACAACAGAAGAGAAACAGATCTGGTGGCAAAGAATGGCAAAGAATATAATACAGAAAACCAAACAAATAAGCCAGGAGACAGAATGCTGAGGTGGGAATCAAAGATAAGGACCGCACACACATCGGGAATGAGATGGGGAAGACAACGGAAATGAGGGCAAAGTTCACACTGATAACAAAAAACAGTATGTTGGGTGCAGTGGGCACACCTGCATCTCAGTACTGCTGAGCCTAAGGCATGAGAAATGAAAGTTTCAGGCCAGCATAAGATACAAGCAAATCCTGGCTCAAAACAGTAATAATAATTATCACCAATGAACAGTCATGTAATATAATAACCTGTGGTCACAAGTCCTGAGACACTGCTATACACACATCACTCTTTTTTTTGAGACTGGGTTTCATGAAGCACAGGCTAACCTTGAATTCATCATGTAACCTTGAACTTCTGATCCTCTTGCCTCTACTTACCAAGTGGTACATGCCTGAACACTGAGCACCATGACAAGCAAGCACTCCAACTGAGCCACATCCCCAGCCCTTAACTTTCTTAATCACCTTGATTAGAAGACAGTATCATCCTTATACAAACAGGGAAAACTGAGTCTACAAATAAATATTAAATGTCAAAATTGTTCAGAATAAGCAGTGTGAAGCCATACCTACATGCCTTTGTGATTTTGTGCCCTCGAGCAATATACACTAATTTTTTAAAAAAGTTTAAAGATGTCTCTTGTAAACCTATATTGGGCTTGAACTGTGGTTAAAACAAAGCCTGACACTTCTAGAAGATTTCTGGCACATAGTAAAAGCTAAGTATACATTTACATGACTAAGGAGTCACTGAGATGTACACCAGGCTGGAAGCCCATAAAAAAAGCAAGGCTGCCGGGCAGTGGTGGCACACGCCTTTAATCCCAGCACTTGGGAGGCAGAGGCAAGTGGATTTCTAAGTTCGAGGTCAGCCTGGTCTATGGAGTTGAGTTCCAGGACAGCTAGGGATATACAGAGAAACCCTGTCTCGCAAGGCTGATGTCACAAAGAGATGTGAACTGTAGAGCATCAGCCAGACACAGTGGTTAGTCAGTGCAATCAGGCCAGCAGGGGAGGTCATTACAAAACAAGGGAAACAGAGGGAAAGGGGAAACAAGCCATTCTTCTGCCTCATATCTTAAATGTAGTTCACGGATGGCATTACTGTGGATCCAGCTGACACCTGCAGACTGTGGGCTCTGCTTTTTCCTCCCTAATGCCCTACACCCTTTACTACCTGCAAGAACTATTTGTAATTTTCCACATGTAATAATATTTTTGCTCATTCTATTTTCTCCACTCATCCCATTCCTTTCCAGCCTATCCACCTGCCTGACAAGTTCTGACTCGTGCTTCATACCTCAGCCAGCTCCTACCTCTTCAGCCCCCTCACAGATGTCAGCACCCGTCCTGTGCTCACAGCTCTGCTGCCTGCAGACTGTTCTAGTTTACCCCTCAACAATGATCCCAACCTGCACCCACTGCTCATGAGACCCTGACCTTTGGGAACAGTGGTGCTGTCTTTTCATCTCTGTATCCATCCTTGCCACTGTGCCTGATACAAAGTAATAAAGAGCCAGTAATAGACAGGTGACCATGGACCACAGCAGTGAAGCACACACACAGCAGTGAAGTACAGCTTTTAAAGTTACCTTTTTCCTGGGTCTCAGCTTGTCTCTCCACTCCTTTAGCTCTTGGCTGTGCTCCTCATCTAACTCCTTCAGTTTCTGAGTCTCGTGTTCAACCAACAGGTGGCATTTTTCATTCTGAAAATAAATTTGGTATTAAATTTTTTCAGATCAATGAAGCAATTTTTTCTCCCTGAGAAAGGGTCTCTCTGTAGCCTGCCTCTGCCTCCCAAGTGCTGAGAGCACTTTCTAACAGACACAATTTTCTTTCAAAGTAGCAAATTATTTGCTAAACATCATGCTATTATGGAAGTTCAAATTCTCCTTTAAAAACTGAGTGTCAAAAGTTGTGAAATAGTCTGTTTCATAAGTGTATAAATACCTTCATTTTTTGAAAGTTTATATCTTCTTACAAAAATACTAAATATCATACAAAGCTGCTAATATAATATATAAAAAAGAACTTAGGTAGAAATACTTTAGGCCTTTGCTTTTCAAGTTGGTAAAAGATTTGGAATTGGTAAGTATTCTACTCCAGCAAATTAACCAATCTACAGAGTATCAAAATGACCTCTTTCTCTCTGGAAGTATAAGCATTCCGGGCACTTACTACATGGACTAGTATGCACGCAATATGAACTCCAAAAATCGTCCTTTCTAAGTCTAAATCAGCACATGACTACTGAAAAAAAGATTTCCAAATGTTTACTTTTTTCATAAAACAAAAAACAAAAACAAAATAACAACAACAACAAAAAATCCATATCCTTTTAAATGGGAAAAAAATAAATTCAGAATCTTAAAATAAAATGCCATCACTTAATACTAAAAGGCATATTCAACAACACTGTCAAAGACTATTTGGCTTCACAGTTTACATGCACCTTGGCTATATGAAATAACAACAATGGTCTACGGCACTGCACAGCTCTTCTTGTGGGTCTATACGGGAAGCACAAGCTTTCGAGTCTCGCCCTTTCATAAGCAATACGTTCAAACTTATTGACTTTCTCCACATTAGCCATCAATAGCCACATGTGCGCCCAGCCCCTGTATGTCTTGTTGTCAGGCTCCTGAACCTAACCTGTAGCTGGTGCAGTTCTCGAACGTTGGCTTCACACTGCAACTGAAGATCCCGCATCTGGCTTTCATGTTTTTGATGCTGAGCCATTCTCTCATTTTTCTGTCTCTTTTCTTCTTGTACAGCAAACTATAAATAAGAAAAACAAAGCAATAATTTAGGTAGGAAGTAGTACTCTAGAGAAGCAATTTAAGGAATTTAACAAAGCCTGAAAGACAGAATACGAAAGCTGTGCGCTACTCTGTAACTCAAGCCTGAGGCCTGTATGACAGGTACAGGGAGAGGGACAGCCTTCTGACTTCAACCCTCTGTGTCCAAATGCTTAATGACTTCCAGCAGCAGAAGGTCGTCTGTAGCTGTCCAAGTGTCACAGGGCAGACATGCTTGTGACTGCAAAAGCTGTCCAAGTTATCTCATTCCCGTGCTCTAAGACCTGTCATGAGAGATCACGATTTGCCCTCTCTGGTCTCAAATACGGAAGACCATAACATGTACCCTGTCCCGTCCCAGAAAGTTAAACCACAATCCCAAGGTGAGACTAAATGTCCAAGCCCAATTATGGGTACTTTTAAAGGTCATTTAAATGTGTTAAACCCTGAAAAAGAAAATCATCTGTTTAAACACCTGTTTAATTTTTTCACGGTCCTGGTCTGGTGTGGCTGTTGAGTTAATCCTCAAACTTTTTTTAAACATGGCCATTCGTGTCTTGGCTTCGCTTCTTTGAATCTTGGGCAGTCTTGCTCGTTCCTGAGTCTGTCTGTTTTTCAATTCTTCAATAAGTCGTTGATTGTAACGCTGCATTTGTTCTGTTTCCTGAGAAGGATTTAAACAGACGTAAACAGTGCAGCAATAACTTAACTCTCAGAACCCACAAGCATGTTCTGAGACAGCATTTATAACATCACCCTCTCTCACTGCATTGTGAGCAACAAAATACTAGACAAAAATAATTTATAAGAAAAGTTATTAGATGACAGCAGTAATTTCAGAAAAGACATGAAGGTTTGAATATGCTTGACCCAGGGAGTGGCACTATTAGGAGGTTATTGGAGGAAGTGTGTCACTGTGGGCGTGGGCTTTAAGACCCTCCTCCAAGCTGCCTGGAAGTGAGTCTTCTCCTAGCTGCCTTTGGAACAAAAGGTGGACTCTAACCTCTGACCTGTGAACCAACCCCAATTAAATGTTGTTCTCTATAAGAGTTGCCTTGATCATGGTGTCTCTTCACAGCAATAAAATCCTAACTAAGACAATAAGTTATTAAAATACTTGAATCGCAACTGTAATCAGGGAGGGAGATTCACAAAAAGATTATAATTTATAAGGTCTTTAAACCATTATATAATCAACAAAAAAGTTATCAAAATAAAGCATAATCAATTACTCAAAACTCAATGAAATTTAGGGTAAAAGACAGAAATAAAGCTAAGAATCCATCCTCTAAGAAATTAAACTTCACAATGAAATAACGTTTAAAGTACAATGCACAAAGAAACAAAGGAAGGTCCCTTTTGTTCACCTTCTCATGGCGTTTTAGCAGCTGATGTCTCTGCATGAAATACTGATCTTTAAGCTGCTGTTTAAGCAGCTGGTGCTTTTCTTGTAAATGTCGCTCTTCAAGCTCCCAAATCGCAGCTTCTCGAGCTACAAGGAAGTAGTTTTCAAAATGTCACTCGGTTCTTTTAACTAATGTCCAACGCTCTTCATTTCAGTATTTAAAGTATTTTATATATACTAACTTATACACACAAATTGATATTCTAAGGTATAAAGAAAATACTACCAATATAAAATATCATTTATTATCACTTTTTATTTTGTTTTAATGTCCTAAACTAAGAATGCCCTACCAAGAATGCCAAAATCCCACTTTAAAAAGAAAGAAAAAAACTGTGTTAGGAGGAATAAGGACTTAAAATTCCATCCTATCATCTCCTCATTTTATATATACACACACACATATATATATATGGTTACATCAGTAGTTATAAGGCATAGTGAGTATATAAGATTACTCAAATAGATTTCTAGCATTATCCAAAAGGAAGACTTTTTGTTTGTTGTTTGCCTTTTGTTGGTTGGTTGGTTGGTTTGGAGAGGGTTTATTTTTGAAGTGCTGAGATGAGACAGGCCCTTAAATCCAGGGTACCATGTATACACTAAGTCTATATGCTCCCACTGAGCTACATCCCAGGTCATGTTATAAGAATACCTTCATAGATACTTGTACTATATTTCATGAGAGCTTCTCACGTCTAACTTTATCACATTCACGCCTCTGCAGCATTTCTGAGGCACTGTCCTGTGTGCACACACTGTGGGCCCTCACATACCTCTCATGAGCTGCTGCTTGTTATTCAGGCACTCTCTCTCAATATTGGCCAACTCTGCCTTCTGCTGCTGGATAATCTTCTTCAGAGAGCCATCTAACTCTTGTTGTTGCTTCTGAACAAATTCCTGTTCCTAATAGACATGGTCAACCGTCTGTTAATATAGAGCTACTGAATTAAACATTCAATTATCAATGTACTAGTTATGAATTCAGTTATGTATTAGTGGTTAGTGACATTTCTTTCTTCTTCTCTTTTGAGGAACGGTAATGGAGACTGACCCAGGCCTTGTGCATGTCAGGCAAGGACTCTGGCACTGAAATACATACATACATACATACATACATACATACATGTGTATATGTGTGTATGTATGTGTGTGTATATATATATATCCTTACAAGATTTCTAGGTGAAGTTTATGAAGCTGGTGGGATTATAATAAAATCACTAAAATTATATTTTATAGATTCAACACAAACATATTAGTTATCTAACACTAATCTAGAAAGTATTAGAATGTACAACATTCTAAATTCACTATTAAAAATGATATACATAAAAAGCATACATCCCATTCAAAATTAAAATGCTCTTATTTCATTAACAGCTTTGGGAAAATATCAAAAGTACAGCTTCTGAAGCTGAATGTTTCCCACACTATAGTATAACTAGAACAAGAGTAAGAAAGAAGTTCCTTCTAAGAATGGAGGCAGCGAAGAAACACAGATTATCACAACCTTTAACTCTATTTTTCTAAGAAATAAAACAAGGAAGAAATCCCACACCTGCACTAACAGAGGAAGGCAGTGCTTATCACCTGTGCCTAAAAGGAGCAAGCGGATTAAGTAGAAACAATGCACGGCTAGAGAGCTATAAAGTAGAGGTAGGGGGTAAGAGACACCTCTGAACCTACATGCAAAACTCTTAACAATAAAGGAATTCTACCAAAGCATTTGAGACTCACCAATTCACTCAATAACTATTTACTGAATACCTACCACTTGCCAAATTTATGCTTTAAAAAAAAAAAAAAAAGCAAGTCTGGATCTATGCCCCTTCGGCAATAATAAAAAATGGTGTCTAATGCAAAGGATACACAAATAAAAACTGTGGGTTTTAGGACTGAAACAATACTTAATCCATAATCCTTTTCTCATGCATCCAGGAAACAATCAAGTCCCAGCTCTATTTCAGAACTATTCTTCGGTACTTAGACAGAGTAGGACAAGATCTGGATCATTGCCAGCCCGAACCTTAAGGCACACAGGCTGGCAAAGGTCCTCCAAGGGCTGGCTGATGGCATGGCCTCTGGAGTTGGTCATTTCAGGCTGTTGTGAGGGAGTAATGTGGAGTTGCAAATGTTACCGCCATTTCATCTGCAGTATCATATGTTTTATTATAAATCTAAACACACAGTAGCAGAAAGACAGACGAGTAAACTGTCTCTATAAAACACAATTAGCTACTCGACCATAGCGACCTATGTAATGCTCATAGCATAAAAGCTTCCATTTATGTCGTCATCTAGAATAGAGTCCTTCGGGTTTCACTAGAGATATGAGATCTGCATGCCACTACTAAGTAAGCAGTCCTAACAACAACAGAGCTACTCAAGCTCCTTCTTGTCTTACAGCAATTACTTGTATTAAAATACTGTTTCCTTCACCTCGGATGCAAATGTCTACATGCAAACCTGCTCAGTAAATGTTTAACCTGGAAGTACAGTGAGCAGTTTCTACTGGTTTAGATTTTATCACTGGGTTGCATAATAGATTTGTAAAATATCTGCATCAACAGCTTAACTAGCATACATGTCAACTTTACATTTACACTCAAAAGTCAGATATCAAACCATAGACCCATGCAATAAACATGTGAAAACAAAAAGGTAAGCAAAGGCCATGCTACCAAGTGCATGTCGGCTGTGTGCAAAGGCCACACTATAAGTACATGTCAGCTTGTCTATGCAGTTTGTGGCCATGCTGCTGTACTCAAGATCTGGATTACACACGGTGGGAGCTCAATTCAAAGAGAACTTTCTTGAGGTATTTAGTACAGTGCTAGGTACAGGTTGACTCAGTACATGCCAGGCCCTGTGCCAGGTACAATGTAATTAAAATCAATAAAAAACAGCCTTCAAAGTGCACAAAGCTATTGGTTCCAAGTGCCAATAATCTTCCATCATTAGTCTTTTATGGCAGTGCCACATTAAAAGAATTTTTTTTAGATTTATTTACTTTACATGTATGTGTGTTTTGCCTACAAGTATACATATGCACAGTGTGCAGCATGCTTGGTACCCATGGAGGTCAGTAGAGACATCTGGATCCTCTAGACCTGGAGTTACAGATGACTGTGAGCTGTCACTTCGAGACTAGGCAACAGAGCCTGGATGCTCTGAAAGAGCAGGAAGTGCTCTTAACTAGTAAGCCATCTCTTCAGCCCAAGTGGCAAACTTTTGAAGGCTCAAAACTAACTACAGGAAAATCAAAGCTGGAGACAAAGCGTTCAGAAACTAACAGTGAACGACTGGAAGGACTCCGTAAGGAAGAATAATGGTTAAGAAGGCCATCCAGGGGCGGCAGAACAGGTCCTGTGCTGCCCCAGAAGACAAAATAAGGACCAACAAATCAAAGTCAAGGTAGATAGTGCTAAAAGTGCCATGTAGGAGTGATTCCTGACCTGAGTTAGCAAGAAATCAGGTTGACTCACAGCTGACTGAGCAAGCAGACAATACCAACCAGACACTAAATAAATATTTTACATTTTTAAAAGCTAAATATTACCTGAAACCCCTTAGACAGAAATTAATATACTTCTTTACTTCAAATAAATGTATTCAACTTTAATATTGATATCCATTCATTAAACTTGTCAACTTCAAAACACATTTGTAGTGCAATTTGTAACTAGAAATTGCTCTTAGGAACAAGAACTAAGAGAAATTTCCCATTCTAGAACGTCTACCTTTAAAAAGCCCTTGTGAGCTTAATCAGTAGAAGTCACAAGAACTAAATTAAGAACAAAAGAATCCAAGCTAAGAAAGCCAAACTCATCTCTAACAATGGCCTCATAAACTCTGAAGCCAATGGCCTTTAAAAGGACAAGCTCACACTCTGATAAGTAATTTTGTATCAGGTAACTAATTTTAAGTATTAAAACTATAGCTTTGCACCTAAAAACTATCAGAAAAAAATTATGACAAATTAAACTATTTGTATAAAATTTAATCACTTACAAACTTACTCAGAAATGGTAATGATCAGAAAAGAAATTATAAATCATAATTTCTGTTTTAAAAAGTATCTGCCAATTTTTTTGAAATCTAATTTGGGAATGAGGAAAACAGAAATGGCTGAAATCAAGCTGTATTCTACCTACTCCAGTTGTACATACCAAACATTGCAAACAAAAGTTAACATGTTATATTAGCTAGCCTGTCCTAGGGCAACTGTGAGAAAGAATACAGTTTGGAATTTCAGACTTAATTTCAAACTACAGTAATAAGAGGACTACAATATTTTTTATTATTGAGAATTTGAATAAATGGAGACAAGTTACACAGGAGTAAAATCACTACTTTTACCCTAGCTTTTCTGACCATATCCATAATTAAGACATCTAAATTATATACACAATCAAAATGTCACTTCACACAAAGATAAAAATCTAGTCACAGCATTCAACTTCTCACATGTGCAAAGTTTATACAATTCTACCAGAAAGGTACTTTACTTTTCTTAAAAATCATGACAATTTCAAGTTAAAATTCTGTGGTGGGAGGGCAGAAAAACAGAGCCCTCCACTGCAAGCGTTCTGCATCCAGCTCCGCTGCTGATGCCACTAAAGACCGTTTGTCTGCAGCAGATTGCTAATCTGTGCCCACATTCTGCATCTGGATAAAGGACACACTCCATCCCTCCATGAGGACCAGATGGGAACTCTCAGCATCACTGTTAACACAAAGTTTGTGCCAGACTATTATTACTGTTATTACTGGCATCTACTTTCAGTGTTCTACATTTCAGTCAATCAAGTTAACAATGAAAGGCACATGTGAGTCAAGAAAAGCACAAGTAAGAGAAGGCACCTCCCACAGCACGTGGACTTACGTCCTGCATTTGGGCGTTGAACACTGCACAAGATGACAACTGAAAAGACTGAATCATGACCTGAGCAACACCCTGTGGATCAGAATACAACGCATCTCCCAGGTGAGAATACAGGTATCTAAATGGCTTTGTGTAAATGGAAAGAATGTACAAATGTTGACCTTTAGGCCTAGGTCAAGTCAATTACCAGAGGGACCTATTACCCATCTATAGAATAAAAGATGAGAACTAGGTCAATAGTTTCCAAACTCTCATGTGCTACTCATTTGTAAATCAGTAGGCTTCCTTTTTAAAAGTTTGTCCACATAGATGACTGATTGAAAGATAGAAAGATAGATGATAGAGATAGATAAATAATTAATAGATATATGATAGATAGAAGAGATAATAGATAAATGATAGATACATGGTTGGTTGGTAGATAGATAGATAGGCAGGCAGGCAGGCAGGCAGGCAGGCAGGCTTATAAATCAGTTTAAAAGTGGTGTCCTGGGCTGGCGAGATGGCTCAGCAGGTAAGAGCACTGACTGCTCTTCCAAAGGTCCTGAGTTCGGATCCCAGCAACGACGACATGGTGGCTCACAACCACCAGTAATGAGATGGTGCTGTCTGAAGACAGCTACAATGTACTCATACACATAAAAATAATTAAATAAATAAATCTTAAAAAAAAAAAATGGTGTTCTTAGGCCTGCAAGCCAACTTGCGTAGGTACAGCACCTGCTTAGGCCCCATATGACAACTCTCAAAAAATGTTATCCTCTAAATACAAATAAATGAAATATGAAAGAAACAAAGGGAGGAAAGGAATGAGGAAGAGAGAGAAGAAAAGGGGGAGGGGAAGGGTGGGACAAAGAATAGAAAAATCCTTCTCTTTAGTCCACAGGGAAGGGGCCCTGAGCCTTGCAGCCCTTGCCTTTGAGTAAAGGCTCCTGTGAGAAGTATAAAGCCTGTGGATTAGGTGTCAAATATGGACCAGCTCCATGGCTATACAGCCACGACTTAAAACAGACTGCAAAACTACCATGTTTTAATACAGTAATCAGAGAAATAAATATCTTTGAAATGCTATATTCTAAACACTAAATTTACAGAAAGAATATACCAACTATTTTATCTTTCATGGGAAAACACAAACCAGCCCCCTAAATTACATGAAGTCATTAAAAAAGGTAAACTAAAATTAAAGTATCACTCAATTATTCAACAATAAATTCTTATTCTCAATTCTTATGATTGATATACTTATAGAACTAAAATCATGTTTTGTCCTTTTTTTAGGCAAAACTATATTGCTCTTACTTAGCTTGAAATCTAAACTAACCAGAAACTCCCTTTTCACATTGTTCACAAAAAACACCCAATAAACATAAAAGCGGATAGCTAAGCATGTGGACCAGGCAGAATGGGAAACCCGCATGCTATGTGGCAGGCGATCCACTGTATGAGCCTGGAGCTGAGGCTGTCTGGATGGGAATCAGTGTGTGGGTCATTGTACCTTCCAGAACTTCTTTCTCACCTCTCAGACAGGATGATGCTCACTGTGAGACTGCAGCATCACAGTAAGTGCTAGGTACAGCAAACCCTGTGTCTGTCACCATAGCCTTCAACTAGGCACCCCACACCAGGACAAGACAAAGTGCCTTGATGGCCTAGAAAAATATTAGTTACATTCACCTGTGTTTATTAAAATTGTAAATTCTAAGATCATAGTTCCCTTTTTTCCATAGTATTAAAATATTATCAACTCTGAGATGACAACAGGCAAACAGTAGTTTTAAAATATCCTTACTGCAAACACGCGCGCGCGCACACACACACACTCTCAGTCACTCACACTTTAGTAGCAGTCTATGCCATGGTCCCTAATGGATTTTTGTTACTTATGTGTTTCCTTCTAAGGTCCTATAAAGTCCGAAAGTTTAAAAATCATTTGTTATCACATAAAACCACATTAAGAGAATAATATATTGAGTAACATAGAAATTCTGTTAAAATATTCATTTATTTGGTTAATTCCTCCATCTTGTAAAAAAATAATTATTCACTTAACTGTTTTGGTTAGATTCTAAACCAAAAATAAATATACTAAAAATGTTTTTAAAGTTGATTATGTTGTTGATCTTTTAAAAAGTAGCAAATGTTTGATCTACCATTTAATAATAAAATTTATCGTTTTTATCCTAAATGGTTTTCTAATAGTCACTCTTTTTCTAAGCATGGGGTTATATATTACCCTCCAATTCTCTCCTAAAGGTCTTCTAGCAAGCACTAGGACCACTGCCTAAAACCAAGCACTTCCATCATGATAAACTCAGCAAACAGTAGGCATCACCCTAATGCATTCATTTCTTTTATTTATAATCAAGTTTCTAAACATTTCAGTTACTTTCATATTAGCAATTTAAAGGTCACCAAGTATAAATTCAACATACTTAAAACAAAAACAAAAAGATGCTGGGTATCAATAGACGGGGAAAAGTTCAACATTAAATAATAATTACAGCTCAAATCTCCTCTTTCAAGCATGGTTTGCTGAGCCAAGAGAAAAGGCTGCTTTCTGGTCTGAGCTGAAGCTGCTGCTGTTACCTGAGCATGCTGGCTCTGCGCAAGCTCCTCTTTCCTGCGCTTCAGGAGCTCTTTTCTCAGCTCTTTGGGTGCTCTCTCCACTTCATTTATAACCTATAGTACATAAGCATGCAGGAGGTGGGGAAATGATGCTTTCTCCACAGAAAACATGTGTATATGAGCAGAAAGCTACAGATCAAAATTGAAGTTGTTAAAAAGATTCCTTTCACCATGCATTAGCAGAAGCATTAGTTGGTGAGAAAGAACAATACAGAGCATGCTTAATCTTGGTGCAGAAAGAGGCAGTACAGCACAAAAAGGTCACTCCTTGCCTGACTGTCCCCTCGCATTCATCAGTGAAGGAGTGCTCACAGCACGATGGCTGAGATAACAGTGACAGATGCAAAAATGACAAGTGCACCTGTCCATGGTTAGGACTCTAAACACATCAAAAGCTAATGTCATTTATAAAGTGCAAGCTTTACAACTGACTTCACAACACCAAAGAAGAGTTCTAAATGACCCACTTCATGACACCAGGAGAGGAAAGGAAGAAACAAGTGGGACTCAAATCAATGGATATTAAAATGTTTCCATAAAATATACCATTTCATACATGGTATGACAAAATGCACATAGCTGACAACTTTTTGTAGAATTAGATAACATTCTCTTTGCTGAAAACTGAAGCCAAGCTGGTCAGCTTTAAAATCAGTAGCATAAGGAATCTTAGAGCTTAGTAAACTATGATTTGTTACACTAAACAAAATGTATTTTTAAATGAAGCATATATTTTTTTAATTCCTTCTTTTTTCCAAAGCCTAAATGTGAATTTCACCCACCAAAAGCTCTATAGTCCACTTCTGAAAAACAAGCATGTGTTTCCAAGTAAAAGCACCAAGAGAGCCCAGATTCTAAATCACCACACGCCGCTGGCGCCCCAGATTCCAAATCACCACATGCCACTGGCGCCCCAGATTCCAAATCACCACAAGCCACTGGCACCCCAGATTCCAAATCACCACACGCCGCTGGCGCCCCAGATTCCAAATCACCGCACGCCACTGGCGCCCAAGGAAGAGACTGATGGTGATTTAACAGTGTCCTTAAAGTTCCCAACAGTAATTCTTCATGAAATCAAATCACCAGTCAAAGCAAGACACTCCCAAATCGCAAGAAGTTTAGCAATAAGGAAAAAATACACAATAAGATTATTCAATATAAATATAACACGATCTCATAACTAGTTAACACCCTATTCAAAATAATAACAGTAACTACAAACTTATTCATCTAGAATTAAATCTTTTCATGTGACACAAAGATTAGCCTCTCAACAAATGACCCAGGATTTTTTTTTAATTAACAAAGATTTGTATCATGGTATATATGAAGCAACTCTATGTAAAACATATCAACAATAAAAACGACCTTTTAGGAATGCTAACTACAGCAAATAAAGCTATACTAGCATGTGCACTGACAGAAGGAAAGCATCAGTCCTTGCTGTGAGTACTCACTTCTACCTTAATATATCCTTAAGAGTTAAGAATACGATGTTCAGTTTTCTTCTTAATTAAATGCTAAAGTCAGATGATAAAATTTTAGTAACTGAGACATGTAACAGAAGTGAAAATGCATTTCCTAGTTTGGTTATTTTCTTCCAACCCTAAAAGAACTGATCATAATTATTTCCCCCTGGGGTATTTATATCTAAAAATGTAAATCCTTCAACTGTACCAAAGATGTAAAACAAATCATAAAATTATTTCTGAAAATGGATTGGCTGTATTTTATTTTAAGCTAGGAACAAAAGGACACCCATGGAAAGCCTCTCTGCCAGCCGACGACAGTCAGTTCATAAAAACACGCAAGCAGCTCAGGAAAGCCAAACCTTTTTACAATTACAGAATTTTTCCCAAAGGTATAATAAGAAATGCTATTTTGAATACCAACTATTCAATTTTTGCTTGGCAAAATGTCTAAAAAAAAAAAAAAATCAATAAACCTAATGGGGAAAAATTCAAATGTCAAGTAAACTGTACATGTTAATTCTGGCTGCTACCAGTAAATACCAATGAGGGTAAGTTCTCTTGAAATCGTATTTCTAAAGAAGGCCCTAAATATTGCATTAATAAGAGGGGATGGCAGAAGGAAACACAGCCTGGACTGTATTTGAAGACTTAGTTCAAAGTTAAGCGAGACAAGCATTGACACCTCTTTTATTCCTGTTTTCTTGGCAGCAAAATGAGGATAATATCTGACTTCAGTAACTGCCAGCCTATCACTGTTTGGAAGACAGAACAAAGGAACAAATAAATGAGTACTATTCTGTCCCCCCATTATTCCTAAATCCTTAGTCTGTGATTTGCATTTTAAAAAGTGGCTGTGGTAGTTAACAACAGTGGCTAACTTACCTCCTTCTTTCGGTTTCTTAGCATATTCTGGAACTTGGACAGCTCCTTCTCCTGCTCTCCTTTGATGCGCTTGGCTTCATCTCTCAGGCGGTTAGTGTGTTCTTGTTCTAACCGTTCAATTGTCTGTTTCTGCTGCTTCTCTAGATTCTCAATTTCTTGGTCATATTGTCGCTTCTTACTCTGTAAAACAATGCAGTCTATTCAAGCATTGTAAAATTTTGAATATAGAAATACTTATTATAAAGCATGGATGGAAAGAAGGAAAGAAAGAAGGGAGGGAGGGAGGGAGGGAGGAAAAAGGGAGGGAGGCAGGCAGGTAGATAGTTGAAGCCAGGCATGACAGCACATGCCTGCAATTCTAGCACTTGAAAAAAAGGTGGCAGGAATGAACACTATATACTGAGACACTGTCTCACAAAATAAAGACAAAACAAAAAACCCCTTAAAAATCAAAGAAACTCAAAAACAGAACATTTTGCAAAAATCTATGCAAGAAAAAGATATAATTTCTAAAATTATGGAAAACAGAATAAAAGGACCATGAGAGCACTGGGTGAGAACATCTCTCATTATTTTCTCAGGACCCTGTTG
Organism: Montemys delectorum; assembly: GCA_019843815.1. NCBI lineage: Eukaryota > Metazoa > Chordata > Mammalia > Rodentia > Muridae > Montemys > Montemys delectorum. The sequence goes on from JADRCD010216662.1 coordinate 36,145, forward strand.
AGGTGACCAAACATAAAATCAACAACACACCACAGTCCTCAACAGTTATTATAAGACTACAAACAAAGCATTGTAATTTAAACTTCAATATTATTCTAAATGAAGTTTTTCTTCTAATACACATTAAGCTAGACGTTCAATGTACGGTTACTGAGATTTTGTACCATGTTCCTAAAGTCTGTTCCCTACTGTGGACACAGAGAACTGAAGGCCTCAGCAACAAGTACACAGCACATCACAGCAGCAGCAGCAAGGCCATGAAGGCTTAACTGTACAACTCAGTGAAGAAAGTAAATTTTGAAAAACCACAAACAAGTTCTACTCTCAGCTCGAGCTAGATTGCCTTAAAACTTTAGAATACAGAAAACTCGGACAGTGTCTCGATGATAAAGGTGTAAGAAAGGGTTTTCTAAGTAGAACTCCATCTGCCCAAGAATTAAGGCCAAAACCTGAAGTAAGTAGAGATTCATAAAATTAAAAAGCTTCTAAATAGCTAAAGAGACAGTCAGCTGAATAGGAGGTGCACAGAATGGGAGAGAACCTTAGCCAGCTCTGACTCTGACAGAAGATTTAGTATCCAGAATACACAACTCAAGAACAAATAGCAAAACAACCAACAACCCATTCAAAACCGAGGTCTGGGCCTAAACAAGAGACTTCTCAAAGAAGACACAGTGGCTAAGAAGTATTTCAATAAATGTTCACTGTCCCTAGCAATTGGAGAATTAAAAATCAAAATACCCTAATCAGAATGGCAAAGACCAATGGAATAACTGACAGCAGATGCTGGAAGGGATGTGGGGAAAGGGGAAAGCTCATTCACCGTGGGTAGGATTGCAAACAGCTGCAGCTGCTATGGAAACTAGTGTGGAGAATCCTCAAGAAGATAAAATCAATCTCCCATATGACTAAGCTAGACCACTCTTTGGTATATGCCCAAAAGACTTGGCAGATACTTGCTACCTACCTGAAAGATCCTACCCACAGATATTTGCTCAGCCATGCTCACTGCTGCTCTATTCACAACAGCTAGGAAATGGAATCATTCTAATGTCCTTCAACTGAGGAATGAATAATGAAAATGTGATGCATACACACTATGGAATATTATGCAGCAGTTAAGAAAAATGAAGCTCTGGAATCTGCAGGCAAATGGATAGAAAGATAAAGGATTATATTGAGTGAGCTAAGCCAGTCCCAGAAAGACAAGTATCACATATGTTCTTTCATGGCAGCTCTTAATTCAAATCTTCATATTTGACTCTATAACCTGGAGCAATCACAGAAGCCAGGAAAGCAGCAAAGGAGCCTGGGGAGGGGAGTGCAATAGAGAAGAGAGTAGTAGGGCAGTGGGGTGAATGTAATTTGAAGAGGAAATGGGAGAAATGGGGCAGTGGAGCGAGTGGGAAGTGGGACAAAGGTCAGTATGTAAGAAGAAGGAGGGTATAGTAAGAACATCTGAAAAAAATCATAAGAAACCTTTATTACCTATTTAGCTAAAATTGTACATATATCTAAGTCAATGTGTATGCGTATTTGTGTATGTCTCTCTCTCTCTGTGTATGTATGTATATGTATGTGTATATATATATATGTGTGTGTGTGTGTGTGTGTGTGTGTGTGTGTGTGTGTGTGT
>JADRCD010216662.1:37790-59079 GCA_019843815.1 Montemys delectorum
TGTGTGTGTGTGTGTGTGTGTGTGTGTGTGTGTGTGTGTGTGTATGTATGTATGTATTTTGTATAACCTAAATAAAATTTTCCCACCCGGGCTGAGAATTTTCCCCACTAAAAGCCACAGACTATCTCACAAAAACCCCAACACCAGGCATTAGAAGCGCCCTTATGAGCTGTTGGTCAAGAGAGTCCAAGAAACTCCCAAAATGCTACAGATTATTGCTGTTGCCTTTGGCTGCCTCCCAGAGGCTGAAGGTAAGTCCCTATTGCTGAAGACACCAAGTGTTTCATACACAAGACCCCAGAGATCCACGCTGAATCTGATCTGGAAGCCTCCCACAAAAGGAGTAGCTTTCATGGTACCAGAGAATTCAATGCAAGCTTCGTGTCCTAGCCTGCTGTGACACTTATGACACAACAGCCAGCACGGCATGATAACCATATGGACACTTATATCTTGGTGGTGACCAACATCTCTATAATTGGACTCAACAAGAAGGAAATCATGCCTGGCACTAGAAACCTAGCCAACTAACCTAGAGTCATAGATCTTAGGGGAGGACCTACAACCATCACTTTACAAAACCAGCATAATCCTGACTACGTTTTAATACTTATCTTTATACCTACAGACAACTGTAGCTTTTACCCCTCAGCAGCAACAAACAAACAACATCTCTTTGCAACAGATAGAAATCACTACAGAAAATGACAACTAAAATGCACAGAACAAGTGATCATCTGGCACCATCCCCACCTGACCATCCACACACAACTCCTGCACCCGAGGCTCAGGGAACACTAGGGAAGAGGGGGAAAGACCGTAAGAGCCAGAGGAACAGGATATCTGCAGTGAGACTGAGTCTCCCAGAAATGTCAGGAACACTACACCCAGTGCTCTCAGTGGAAGAAATGGCCTTCCCAGGGATAAGACCTCCAACTGATTATGTGATGCCAAGCGGTCAGCCCTGAAATCATATTAACATATAAGCAACATTATACAAATTGGGCATGTTGTATTTGTAAATTCAGGAATATACACAAACTAGAATTAAAGAAAAAGAGGTCTGAGACCATGAATTTAAAAGGTGAGGAGAATACAAGGGAGGAATTAAAGAGAGGAAAGGAAAAAGGGAAATTATATAATAATATTTAATTTCAAAATAGTTTAAAAAGAACCCACAAAATCCTAAGATTATAAGCTGTTTGTTTGTCTTTAAGATTTATTTGTTTATTATATGTAAGTACACTGTAGCTGACACCCCAGAAGAGGACATCAGATCTCATTACAGATAGTTGTGAGCCACCATGTGGTTGCTGGGATTTGAACTCATGACCTTTGGAAGAGCAGTCAGAGCTCTTAACTGCTGAGCCATCTCTCCAGCCCCGAGATTATAAGCTGAAAGACAGAACCCTGAAGAGGCACTCAGTAATAGAGATCTCTGAAAACTTGGTAAACAATCTGCCAGGCTCCTAATGCTAATTTTTCATGACAGATTGCAAATGAAACTCGGTATACTGTAAATCAGTGGGTATTTCTAAAAATACCTCAGAAAACAGAGGCCTGAGTAATCAATCATAAAAGCAGAGATGAGCGTCTGCAGCTACTCTAGGAGTGTTTCAAATACACTCGGTCTCATTCCCAGACATCACAGCACAGATCCTAAGGCCTCACCAGCATCTCCTGCTCAAAGCGTCTGAAGATCTGTTCACGCTGTTGCTGCAGTTTCCCATTGAGTTGCTGCTGGGCTCTCTGCTCTTCCTTCTGAAGAAACCTTAGCTCTCGAAGTTCCTGACGCCTGACAAAGTATGACAGAAAGAAGCAAATTACACTTTGGAGTAATACTCTAAATAAAAGCTTTAACTGTAGGATTTTAAACCAAAAACAAATTTTCAAATAATCTAAAATTAACCAAGAATTTACTGGTTTGTCTATTCTTCACTTTACAGAAACAGCAGAAAGGTTAAAACTCATGTTAATTATATATTGTTTCTCTACTTACCTGAGAAACCGCAATTCCTCGGTTTTAGAGTCACTGTCTGTAACTATCTTCGATGTTGTTACACTCACTTCTACACCATCAACAATAAATTTGCGTGTTTTCTTCAATGTTTTCTTCTGTCTTCTTGTCTCCTGAGTGATATTTCATTTGGGGTTAGGTTTTGTATAAATATCACCCATGAAAGGTATCTTCCTCTTTAAAAATGACAATGTCTCAGCAGCCATGAATGCTGCATATAAAAAGCAGCAGGAACCATCTGTACAACAGTTATATCATCTTATACCTAAATTGACAACTCATGTTCAACTTTGCAGATGAAAAAAATTCTTTTTTTTCAGTGAAACTGGGCATTCTGGGCATGTGCAAAACTTTTATGACTGCATAATTAGGCAAAACAATAATAAAATTTCATACAAATAAACAGGATGACTTTTCATCTTTCACCCCTACAGGGAGACAATTACTTTGTTTACTGAGGTGGGGATGTGGAAAGCCAAGCCCAGCACTCAGGAGTTTGATGAGAGGTTGGAGGACTCCACACAAGACTCTGGAAAGAGACAAGAAACATAGGGAGGGAATGAAAGAAAAAAAAAAAAACTGTGAAAGAAGGGGAAGAGAAAGGGAAAGGGAACAGAGGGAAAGGAGGGAACCAAAAGGGGAGAGAGAGAAAAGGAGTGCCAAAAACAGAAAATGGAGAAAAGGCACGAAACTGAAAATGTGTCAGAATTCAGGTTTGCCTCCGGCCACCTCTCACTTCTCCATCTTCCAGCTCTAGGGCCTTGTGTTCCCCTCCAAACGGCAGCAGCCCCAGCATTCCTCTAACACTCACATGCTTTAAGTGTATGTACATGGGAGCACGCGCATGCATGCATACATACATACGCATGCACGCACGCATGCACGCACGCACGCACACACGTACGCACTCACTCTTCTGTAACCTATACATTCCGCATTTCTCCAGCTTCTACAGTAAGGTGTATGCAGTTAGCATCTCTTAGTTCTCACAGAAGTAGTTCCGGTGGAAGAGAACCATCTACTCCCCTAAGTTTTCCCCTGGCCTCAGATGCTTTTTATGGCATACATGCACACACACATCCATAAACATTCAAGGTAATGAATACAATGCATTTTTAAAAATACTATCTTTTGCTACATATCCCGATCCTCTGGAGCCTGACTAAACTTACTAAAACTGCACTCAGACACGTGCAGGAGACTAAATGAAAACAGAAGCTGTCCTGTCCTGTTTACATCACTTGCAAAAATGAGTAGGCACTACCAAAAAATCTGAAGATTACTCCCAGAATATCTCTCTCCAATTCTTTTTGATTGCCTATGACCCCAAAAGAATTAACAGAGTCAGTATTACACCGCTAAAACAGTGTTTTAAGGTAGCAATGAACTAGAAATTGTCGAAATAACAAAGCAAAACCAAACAAGGCCCCAGACACACTTACCTGCAAAGACACTGAGCCACTGTCCTTAGTTTTGCTTAGGAAGCTAGAGATGGACAAGTTCAGGTCACTACTGCTGTTCTCTGCAGTGGACCCAGTCCCTGAGTCGGTGTCATTTCCCTTTTCATTTTCAGGCTCTGGTGGCAATACGGTTTCAGGTTTTGGCAAAGCACCTGTTTCTCCTTTCTTTTCTGTGTTTTCAGAATTAACATTAATACTGGGTATTAAGACATGGGGAGGCTCACTGGGCTGCGCCACTGCAGGAGTGTGGGGCTCTGCTTTACCTGGCACTTCCTGTGCCTTTTCGTTTCTCTCCAAATCTACCTCAGTAGACACTGCCTCACCTTCACTTCCGAGAGCCCGTTCCTCAGTACCGGTAACTACAAGTCTCTCTAGCTCCTCAAGGCTATTGGACTCGCTGACCTGCTCAATGTCATCTGTCTCTGCTTCCTCCAGGGCTGGCCGTGTGGACTCTGAGGTGCTGGTTAGCTGTCCCTCAGCTTTGCACACTGCAGACTGTTGCTCTGGCTGTTTATCGTCAACTGTCTCTCCACTAAGATGCTCTTCCTCAGCACTACCACCCTCAGGGCCCTCTGTGGGCTTCTCTGTTAGTATCTGCGTAGGCTTCGGGACTTCTTCCCCACCCCCACTCTGTGCATCCTTACTGTGCTCAGCAGCCTTCTGAGTATCATCTAGAGCCTCATCTGTTCCCACCTCTCTGCTTCTATCACCGATTACAACTTTTTGAGTTGTACCATCTTCTCCTAATTTCTCTTGGGTTTCTTCCTTTGTAAACCCAACTTCATTGTCAATTGCCAGAAAATCTGCTTCTTTTTCTCCAGTCTCTTGAGAAACTAAGTCCACTGTTTGAATATGTATATCTTTAATTTCTTCAGATTGTATAAGTTTATTCTCGAGTATCTCTTCGTTTTCTTTACTTCTGTCTTCCTCTGGTTTCAGACAACCAGTGTTCATTTCTAAAGTTACTCTATTCACCTCATTTCCTTCACTGGCTGAATTAACATCCCCAGTTTGCTGGACTTCTTCTGGAACTGGAAGACTGTCCAGCTTGGGTCTTTTCTTCTCTCTCTCATGCTCATGGATTCCTACTGTTTGGTCATTTACTTCAGCCACAGTTTCTAAGTTAACATCATTTGCATGTTCATCAATACCCTCCACAGCCTTCTCAGGTCTGTCAGTAGTAGGTTTCTCATTAAGAATTCTGCTGCTAAACTTATCCCCAGAAGTGCTCTGTTCTGTTTTCTCTGACACAGATTCCAAAACACAGGCATTCTGTGAAAGTTTATCTTCCTCAGAGCTGGCGATGCTGAGGTCAGAGGAGGCGCGCTTATTTGCAGGTATTGGCTACAAAAGATTTTACACGTCATTAGTACTAATGTGAGCTCAAGACAGGCATCCAAATAATGGCTTTATATATTTATACTCAGATGATATTTTTAATAGCTATGTTCTATAAAACTTGAGGTTATAAAAATAACTTTGAGGGGCTGAAGAGATGGCTCAGTGGGTAAGAGCACCGACTGCTCTTCCAAAGGTCCTGAGTTCAACTCCCAGCCACCACATGGTGGCTCACAACCATCTGCCATGGGATCCGATGCCCTCTTCTGGTGTGTCTGAAGACAGCAACAGTGTACTCATATACATAAAATAAATAAATAAATCTTAAAAAAAAAAAACTTTGAAAAGTAACCATCTTCAATAATGAATATTATGAAAATAGGTGAGAAAGGAAGCCTTGATACGAGTATCACTTCTAACTGAAGGTTGTGCACTGCACCCTCAGATCCATGTGCAATGACATCTCAAAACCCGCCTCTAAAACTCTGCCAACGCCACTCCTAATGACACTGACCAGAGCATTCTCTGTTTCCTCATCATCATCTTCTTCTTTGCCATCTTCAACTTCTTCTGTCACTTCAGCCTTTGCCTCAGCAATCAGCTCTCGGACAGGCTTGTTGGAATCCACAGTGACAAAGGGATGCTGTTAAAAAATATGCTCAAATGAGAACTGAAATGCTTGTCAATTTTAAATATATAAAAAGATCCTTCTGTGTCAAAAACTATGAAATATGGATATAAAAAACATGTACAACTTCAAACATTATACCTGGAACAAAAATGAAGAAGACAGGAGTGAGCAAAATTAAAGACTGCCTGAGCTAGATTGCATTTTGTTTTGTATAATGATTTTTTATTTTTTAAAAACACTGTTATTTATTTAGTGTGCGTACATGAGGGGTCAGATTTTCAAGACCATGTGTCTTGGAGATCACAGGCTTGGTTACAGGTATCTGTACTGAGCTATCTTGCAGACTTCTATGTTTTGTTTTATTTTGTTTTGCTTTGTTTTGTTGTTTTGTTTCTCTAATTTGAAGGAATTTTGTCAATAATTAAAACAACTTGTTATGGCTGAGTAGAAGATACATTTGGCTTTTCTATGCTTCAAGTTTCATTAACAATTTTTTTAAGATTTATTTATTTGTCTTATGTATGTAAGTACACTGTCGCTGTCTTCAGACACACCAGAAGAGGGCATCAGATTCCATTAAATATGGTTGTAAGCCACCATGCAGCTGCTGGGAATTGAACTCCGGACCCCTGGAAGAACAGTCAGTGATCCTAACCTCTGAGCCATCTCTCGAGCCCATCATTACAATCTTTGAATTGAGATTTAAAGCAAGTTTTAAGTTTAGGCATCATTTTCTTAAAAGTAACTAAAAGAGGCCAGTGAGCTGACTCTGTGGATTAACGTGCTGGCTGCCAAACCAGCAACCTGAGTCCAAGCACCAGCACACACGCTGAAGGACAACCACTTTGGCGTGGAAAAGCAAGCATACTATGCGCTCACACGCACATCACCCAGTTTTTTTACATTAGTATCTACATAAATCCTGTCAAAGTATTAATAAAAATGTTACAAAACCCTTTACATTTCTGTTAAAAGTATCTACAAATACTTGTTTTGCTTTTTTAACTGATCCTAACATCAAGGTCAAGAAAGGACATTTCCCTCATCTTTGTGCTCTCAGCTCATAACAGTGTCTGTGTGGTGGCTACTTTTAGTTGTCAACATCTGGACTTAGCTAAAATCCAAGCTGGCGGGTATACTTGTGAGGAAGTTTTCTTGATCAAACCAACTGTAATGGGGTCCACCCTAAAGCCCACCTTGTGCAGTAGAAGATCCACCTTGAACCTGGCCACCCTTCCTACTGACAGCCTAGATAAAGGACAGGGAAAGGAAGCTTCACCTTACTCCTTGCCTGCTCCCTCTCACTCTTGTTAGCAAATCCATTCCTTCCCTGGCATTGGAGCCTACTTCTTTGGAATCCCATCACACACTGAAGACCAGCTGAGATTCCAGCCTTACGGACTGAACAACTATTGGATTTTTAAACTTTCCAATGGGAGACAGCCTTTGTTAAAATAGTCATACCATAACGAGTAATTCACTATAATAAAACCTGTTTACATACATAGACTTTAATTCTATCGATTCTGCTATCAGTTCTGTCTCTAGGGAACCCTAGCTAATAGTCTGTTATAGGTTAAGATCTTCAAATACAGGCACAATGAAATCCTGGTAAGTGTGTTTAGGGACATAAAGATATATTTGTTAAAACAGAGCAAGTCCATTTTCCCTATATCCTACCCCCAGATAAACAGGTCAGCTTAATATACCAAAACAGTGGCATTACACAACATACATCCTTACAGCAACTGCCCTGAAATTTGTGTTTATCTCTAATATTATGAGATAATATAATGACACACTTTTATTTCAAATATAAGGAACAGGCCCTACTTTAAAATAAAATCAAATTTATCTAACCATCTTCCATTAGAGTGTGTGTACACGTGCATGTGTGTGTGTGTGTGTGTGTGTATGTGTGTGTGTGTGTGTGGTGTGTGTGTGTATGTGGTGTGCGTGTGTATGTGGTGTGTGTGTGCCTGCGTGTGTGCGCGTGTATGTGGTATGTGTGTGTGCATGTGTGGTATGTGTGTGTATGTGGTGTGTGTATGTATGTGTGTGTGTGTGTATGTGGCGTTCACGTATGTGCAGTACACATGTTCATGCAGAGGCTAGGACAACCTCAGGTGTCATTCTTCCTTGGGCACCATTTACCATTTTTTTTTTGAGATGGATCTCTCACTGACCTGGGGTTTGCCAATTTGGTTTACACTGGATGGTCAACATACCCAGGAATGGACCTACCTCTGCTTTCTCAGCACTGGGATTAAAAGCATGTACCATCACACCTGGCTTTTTACATGGATTCTAGGGATATGGTACAGGTCTCCATGTTTGGTCAGCAAGCACATTACTGAATAAGCCATCTCCTCAGCCCCATATCACCTTTTAAAGTCAACACTATAAACTGTACACTTAACTCTTGAAATAAGAAGAACAACAATAAAAAAAAAGATTCATGAGCTCATAGCCTCCGCATATAATGTACTAGCTTTCAGTCACTAGAGACAGCATACAAATAGCTATTACAATAAAAAGAACATAATTACACAGGAGAGACAATTTATATACTAAATGCCTGCTAATAATGACAACACATGTGCTCCTAAGCAATGTAAACAGCTACACAGTGGTTTTCCACAGAGACACACACATGGAAAGGGTGAATAGTGAACAGATCTGAACATGTATTCTTTCAAAGACACCTTTAACAATCTGACTTGTTATCACACTATCCTCACCTCACCTGTAACAGCTGAGATGTGGTCCACCGTGCATCCACATTCTTTTCCAAGCATTTCTTTAAAAAGTCCTTAAAATTTGAAGACCTGCAGAATAAAATGTCAACAATGACATTTTATTTTACTTCCTTGTTATTAATTTTAAAAAAACAAAACAAACTTCCTTAATAAATTATGTTTAGTTTCATTATATTTGGTATACATTAGTATTAATTAAGTTAAGAAAACTAATAAGACTTTATGAAACATATTCTGTAAACATGTTAGACACACATGCAATAGAGTACACAGATGATCACTGAGACACAGTTGTACCTTCACATGTCGAAATGTAACAAAAACTATTACACTAAGTTCCACAAATACATATCAACTGCACATGGGCTTCACTGTTTACAGAACAGAAAATGTCTTCCACGCAGAACCCTGTCAGTTACTATAATGGTTTTCCTGAGCCTTAAGTCTTTCTCAGGTGTTTTATTTTTACTTTATGTATAGATGCGAGCACCCATATCCCCTATACCAAGTATGTGCCTAGTACTTAAGAGGCCAGAGGAGAGCATCAAATCTCCTAGAATCTGAATTATAGCCAGGCTGTGAGCCACCAAGTGGGTGTTAGGACTGAACCCAGACCCTCTGCAAGAGTAGCCAGTGCTATTTAATGGCTGAGCAATCTCCTCCCCAGGTCTTTAAGTCTTAGAAACAGACCCACATCAGTTTCCTCACTGATAGTCTTTGTGCCACATCCCCAAACTTAAAGACCCTTAGCAAACTAGAAGAATAGAACATCATGTTTTGGTTCTTTAAAAACTTTCTTTATGGGCTAGAGAGATGGCCCAGTGGTTAAGGCCCACTTACTGCTCTTCGGAAAGTCCTGAGTTCAAATTCCAGCAACCACATGGTGGCTCACAACCATCTGTAATGAGATCTGACACCCTCTTCTGGTATGTCTGAAGACAGCTCCAGTGTGCTTACATAGAATAAATAATTAAATCTTTAAAAAAAAACCCTTTCTTTAAATTAGCTTACCATTTTGACGGCTGTGCTAATGTTGGGGGCTCAGACTTGGCTATTTTCAGCAGCACTCGCATTGGGTTTAACTCATGATGAGGTGGCTCTATCTCAGCCATTTCTATTAAAGTAATACCCAGGGACCAAACATCAGCTTTGTAGTCATAAGGTCTGTCCTTTGATGTCTCACACATGACTACTTCAGGAGCCATCCTATAAAGAAAGGAAAATGAAAGTTAAGATGTTTAAATAATAGTCATTAAACTATAGTCAGGATAATGACTATGTGTGGACAAAGTAATTACTGTAGACACAACTAACAGTATAAATTCATAAAAATGAATACCTACCAATATGGTGTGCCAATAAATGAATCCCTCCTTTGAATTGTCCTGGTATTTTTAGCTGATACTCCAAAATCCGCTTGAAATAAATAATCATACAATAACGTTAATGACAGCTTTTAAGCATGATGAATTGTAATCAATGGAGTAAACGAGGGGAGCATGTCAAGTCTTTAGTAAGGCCTCCCTTATTAAAAGGTAAGCATAAAAGAAAGATTGTCTCTGCCATTTCAATTCTTTTTTAAATTTTTGTATGTTCTGTGTAGTACATATATGTATTATGCATGTAGGGTGTGTGCATACATGCTCATGGAGGTCAGAGGTCAATGTCAGGTGTCTTCCCCTATTCCTCCTCATCCTACTTTTGGAACCATTACTTCTTAATGAGCTTAGAGCTCACCATTTTGGCAAAAGCAGTCTGGCCAGGGAGCACTAGGATTCCTCCTGTCTCCAGTACCCAGCACAAGGGTTACAAGCATCCATCACCAAGCCCAACTTTTCCATGGGTTCTTGGGATCCAAAATCAGGACCTCATACACAATAGGCATCTGCCCACTGAGCCATCTCAACCACTCTAATCCTAACCATCTTCTTTCTCACATCTTTCAAAAGAATTGCTAAATTTCCCATCACAAATATACTAATCACCATCTATATACACTCAAATGATAAATTTCTCAGAATTGAATACAAAAAAGTCACTCTAAATTAAAACAATTATATACTTCAAAACAAATGCCAAATGTTGCATGCTACAATTAAATCAATGGAGTTACTTTCCTGTAGTGTGAAAAAACAGAAATTATACCAAAGCAGCCTTTATGACAGCATCCTATCCCATCATCACCATCATAAAACTACACTACAGAAGTTGAGCATAGTGGTGTGCACACCTGTGATCACAGTATGCCAGAGGTTCGGGCAGCAAGATCAGTGTAAAATTACTCTAGGCTACATAGGAAGATTATCTAAAAATAAGTAAATAAACAAACAAACTAAAAAAAACTTAATTATATTACAAAGAAAACATGGGAAGCTCCATTGTTTCTGATTTAAGTTATAAAAAACAGTGCCACTGTAATTTTATCAGAGGTTCAGCCTACCTTTTTAGCTTAGAACTCAGAACCAACTAATTATCTTTAAAACTAAATAAAACATTTTTCTGCTTTTGTCTCAAATAAATAACTAAAGAGACCTCCTCTTATACAATTGTTAACAGTAATAAAGAATGAATTAATTGATTATAAATTTATCAAAAATAATAAATGAAAAATGATATAATTCATTTTGAAGCCTCATTTAAAGAAAAAAATCGTGGTAGCGCACACCTTTAGTCCCAGCACTTGGGAGGCAGAGGCAGGCAGATTTCTGAGTTCGAGGCCAGCCTGGTCTACAGAGTGAGTTCCAGGACAGCCAGGGCTACACAAAGAAACCCTGTCTCGGAAAAAAAAAAAAAAAAAGAAGAAGAAGAAGGAGAAGGAGAAGGAGAAGGAGAAGGAAAGGAGAAGAAGAAAAAGAAGAAGAAGAAGGAGGAGGAGGAGGAGGAGGAGGAGAAGAAGAAGAAGAAGAAGAGGAGGAAGAAAAAAAAATCTGGGTATTGAGGACAAATAAGCTTGGGGTGCCAGGCAGTCTTGGTAGGGCGCTTTCCTGGCACATGTGAGACCTGGACTCAAGACTCAGCAGTAAGAAACGAACCCTAACCCAATTAGAAACGTACCTGACACCTGCTAATAAAGCAGCACAAAACACCTGTTCTATCAAACCTGAGACGCATCAAGCCCCTCCCAAGCCTTTGCTATATCCACTAACTCACTAACTGAAGGAAATACAGACAGAAACTGAAATCACCACAACAGGGTCAGCAAATACAGCTGACCTACAGATCTAATGGCCAGATCCAGGGTTTACATTTCACTCCTACCTCCTCAAGAAGTCTTTTAGGAAACATTTTCCTAACCATCCAGTCATTGGGAATTTAACACCCACATACGTACAGTGTATCTGTTTGCATGCTGTGGACTTTGAAGAAGTCACAACCATTGTGATAATCTTTTTCTATTTTGGCCTTCAAACAATCAAATACTATTCTCTTAGTTGGAACAATGTTAACTTGATGAGAATGCATGCTACTATGTAAAGAGAGGAATAGAGAAGAAAAATGTAATTTACAGAGATGGCTAAGAAAATTTAAAATTTATATATGAGCAAATTCAAACTCTTGGGGATAAATAAGGGATAAAGAAACACAAATGAGTGGTGATACAAATCATCACAAATGTGGAAAGGGAGTGTTGGGGGCTGAGGTCAGATGAACATGTGAAAGACCTGGGGTGGGGGATGGGGCTGGCCAAGTCTAATGTCTTCTCCTAAGTAATGATTCAAAGCTCTTGTCTAAAAACGTATATAGCTTTCCTTGTGGATTTCTGTATCTCTCTATGGCACAATAAGGATAAAATTTAAGCACCTCCCATGTCAATGTCCCACTCCATGTTGTAACAATGTAGAATGATATGAGCAGAATCACTGGAATCAACATCAACATGGCTTTGAATAATTTTACTTTTTCCAAAAAAGTAAATTTAGACAGCACTGCTTGAAATTGTCCAGTTTAGAAAAACTTCTTAAAAGGCTGTATCTTCTACTTGTATGTATATGTGTGAACTTAACTAACCTGACTAAAACTCTACATCTAATTCTATATCTAATCTATAGCTAATAAATGACATTCACTATTTACTCCTTTGGTATAAAGACAAAATTAAATGCTAATCCTTAAACTTATTTTACTTTCAAACCTAAGGTTACGTGTTGGTTTAATAAGTGTATACTGGTGAAATAAAGTAAGGATGGCATGGGGGGTTAGTGATAGAGCACTTGCTTAAGAAATACAAGGCTCTGGGGCTGGAGAGATGGCTCAGTGGTTAAGAGCACCGCACTGATTGCTCTTCGAGAGGTCTTAAGTTCAGTTCCCAGCAACCACATGGTGGCTTACAACCATTTGCAATGGGATCTGATGCCCTTTTCTAGTGTGTTTGAAGAGAGCAATGGTGTACTCATACACACAAAATAAATAAATATTTTAAAAAAATGGAAAAAAAACACTTTATTAAAAAAAAGAAATACTAGGCTCTGGGTAGAACAAGTGGAACAAAAACATATTAGATATGTTGTCATAAAGAAAAAGTCAGTTTAGGATTGTATTATGTTCCAAATATAAAGCATTTACAAGTATTCACTCTATATTCAAAACCTTACAGGAGGAAATCTCAGCTAGTGTTTTACAAATTCATGCTTCTGAAAAAGAACACACCCTTTTACTTTCTTTCTAGGTGTCATTAGATGCATGCACTTAGGGATGCTAAGGACTGGAAGTGTTTAAGCACTGCAGTGGTTACAGGAGAGCTGGGAGTAATTCTCCCTGGTTTACATGTCTGGGTAGGCTGAAACAGAATCAAGTCATCCATTCCTGTGTCAGTCTCAGAGCACAAATTCAAATGTTTAAATAACTTACCTAATTTAATGTCTCCATCTAAGGTAAAAAGAATATTGCCAGCTTTTAGATCTCTGTGGATGATTTTATTATCGTGTAAGTAATTCAACGCCTCTAATGTCTGCTTGCAAACTACTTGGATTTGGGACTCAGTTAATGGTCTCTCAAGTTCTAAGGAGAAAGTAAAAATAAATATGTTTTTATCTTGACATAATGAAAATATATAGCTAATTAAATATTTTTCAGTGCATTCCTCCACTGTGATCTTTCAAAGATGATTTAAAGTTATTTATTGTAAAGGAGCTATATATCTACAAAAATTATTTCCCGACATAGATTTTCAACATTACATAATTATATTTATCTAAAATATAATTAAGTTGTTCTTAATGTACTGAATTCTAAAATTACATTTATGTACATACAGTTGAAATTCGAGAACAATTTAAGAATCAAACATAAAAACAAGGATATTTACCAAGCATCACAGCATCCACTGCTCCCCCTGCACAAAATTCAATGAGGATCTGCACACACACAAAAAAAGTGTTTGTAATTATACCAAATTTCAGAACTAAGCAAGAACAGACAAATGAAAAGCTATTAGCTAACTGGCTATAGAAGCAGTACCATGTCAAACATGAAGGACTCTCTGTCATCAGCTACTGGTCTTAAGAGATGTTCTTCTCAGAATTCACAAGAAGAACGTATTATACAAGTATGTCCCCCCTCTCCTTTTTTCTTCTTTTCTGTTTTTGTGTCAGGTTTCCCTATAGTCCGGGCTAGACTCAAATCTGAGTCCAGACTAGTCTAAAATTGGCAGTCCCCCTGTATCTACCTCCAAAAGCTGGGAGGCCTGTTTTACCATATCCAGTTATGCCCATTTTTATAAATAACAATTTTTAGTATCTTTTCTTTTCTAAAATTAGCAAATACACATTGTGCAATCATTGTAATATTAGTTATACATTTTAAAGATCTTATTACTGAAATATCTCATTACCTTCATCTTTCAATTAACTACTACAATGTTAAGTAACCAACTATATTGTTATTATTCAATAAATAAATCCTGAAAAAAGCAGGCTTATTTTAAAGATTTATTTTTAATTATCTGTAGGTGTATGTACCTATGCCAGAATATGTGAACATATATTCTCTTGAAGGCCAGAGAAGGGTGTTGGATCCCCAGGAAGCAGTTACAAGCTTGGGTACTCTACAAGAACAATACATACTCCTCAGCACTGAGCCATCTCTCAAGTTCTTTTTTTTTTTTTTTTTGGTTTTTCAAGACAGGGTTTCTCTGTGTAGCTCTGGTTGTCCTGGAACTCACTCTGTAGACCAAGCTGGCCTCAAACTAAGAAATCTACCTGCCTCTGCCTCCCAAGTGCTACTGGTCTTAAGAGATGTTCTTAAAAGCATGCGCCACCACTGCCCAGCTCAAGGCCTTTTCTTTAAGTTAAAAAAAGACAGACACACAGATTGGAACTCAATCACCACTGTCCTATACCTATCCTTAACTGTTAACAAGTCATAAGCCTATAGTGATTACTTTATTTATATTAATGGCGAATCTAAAACTGTCCCTCATAGTAAACTAAATTTTTATCTTGCAATAGTATCAAGGTCTATTTCTTTCTTTCTTTTTTAAGATTTAACTGTTTATTTTATGTATGTGAGTACACTGTCACTCTCTTTAGACACACCAGAAGAGGACATCAGATTCCATTACAGATGGTTGTGAGCCACCACGTGGTTGTTGGGAATTGAACTTAGGACCTCTAAAAGAGCAGACAGTGCTCTTAACTGCTGAGCCATCTCTCCAGCCCCCTGTCTATTTCTTAAAATGCCTACGAGTTTTTACTTTGTAATATTAGAAATATTCTGATAGAACCCTGAACAAGTATTTTAGATGACATGACACCAATAATAACTATACTCTTTTAAAATAATATTTTAACAAACTGTATAATTCCATATGTTTTCTCTCTTGTTAAAATTTTTTCTTTTTTTCTTTTTCTTTTTCTTTTTTCTTTTTTGAGACAGGGTTTCTCTGTATGTTCCTGGCTGTCCCAGAACTCACTCTGTAGACCAGGCTGGTATCAAACTCAGAAATCCACCTGCCTCTGCCTTCTTTCAAGTGCTGGGATTAAAGATGTGCGCCACCACCGCCCAGCTTGTCGTTTTCTGAGACAGGATCTCTCTATGTAGTCTTGGCTGTCCTGGGACTAACTGTGCAGACCAGGCTGGCCTCCAACTCACTGAAATCCAATTGCCTCTGCCTCCTGAGTGCTGGGATTAAGGTGTGCACCACCACACCAGGCTACTACAATAATTTTTTAAAATGCTTACCAATAACAATTTATTTTCAAAATCGTTACATGATCTGAAAAATAATTTGAAAGCTAAATTCTTTATCTATCCTCTGGAGAAATAAACAAGCTCAAGAGTGAGCTAACCCAGCTAAGCTCTGAACTAGCAGCAGCTGGATTCAAAAGAAAAGTCTTTTGATTTCAAGCCAGATCTTTATTCTAAGAAAAACATCTAAAACTCTTATTTTATAAAAAAGCTTTCTTGATAGGCTGGAATTATGGTACAACAGTTAAGAGCTCTCACTGGCTGCTCTTCCAGAGAACCCAGGCTTGATTTCTAGCACCTACATGCAAGTTCACAACTATCTGTAACTCTAGTCCCAGGAAATCTGATGTCCTCTTCTGACTACCACAGGAACCAGGCATGCACACGGTGAACAAGCATACATGCAGACTATACACTCACATACATAAATCAGTACTTTTTATTTTTTTTAAAAAAAAGGTTGTTGATAAAAGTAGGTTGGTATAAGTAAATAGTTATTATAGTAAATATTAAGATTTTACTGCTTAGTCTACTTGTGTCTATTTTCTTAAAAATGTGCAAAATGTATGTAATTGTAACCACTTCATCAAGAGGTGAAATTGAGCCTAATATTTAGCATTACTCATAGCTTACAGTATTATATGATTCATAAAAACTTTAGGATAAAAATTATAAATAATACAAAGAAAAATAAACCTTCACTGAGCAGTGGTGGCGCACACCTTTAATCCCAGTACTCAGGAGACAGAGGCAAGTGGGTACCAGAGGTTGAGACCAGCTTGATCTATAGAGGGAGTTCCAGGATGGTCAGGGTACACAAGAAACACTGTCTCAAAAAACCAAGAAGAAAAAAACTCTCCAAAAATATTTAAAATACTTAAATTGGAAATACAAACATACTTTGGAAATGTTAATATTCTTGACCAAGCTCCCCCAGCTAGATCCAGTGTTAAATACTTTGATAAAACATTATAATTTGAAATCTAAAGCTAAACATCCACTGAAACTTGTCAATGACTTTCACTGGCAGATCAACCCTCAATCAAGTAATACACGTAACTAAATAAAGAGGTAACACACAAAATGAGCTTTCACAACTTTGTTAGGACATTAAATCATTTTGGCTTCTCTTTTCAGGAATGAAAAGTACATACCCAAAGATTATTCTCATAATAGAAGGCATCTAGAAGCTTGACTATGTTTGGGTGATCACAGGAGGCTAATATGTCAATCTCAACCATGTAATCTTCAAGTTCTTCTTCAGATTTGGTGTCAATCACCTTTGCAGCAGCTAAGACATTGGTCTCTTTATTCTGGGCCTAAAAATGAAGATATCAGAAATGTCTGTCACACTTTAAATGCTTTATTTACATTTTAGGTTTTTTTTTTTTTTTTAAAGAAAACATTTAGATTCTCATCAACACCAAGCAGCAGCCAAGGTTCCTTTGCATCCACCCCGACTCTTTCCCACCCCACCCCGCCTCAGTCTACACCAGGTTGGTACACTTGCTGCAGCCAATGAGCCTACATTAACATAGCACTATCACCTGCATGCACAGCTCACGTTAGTGTTCGGTCTTGGTGCTGCACACTGAGAACTAACAAATGTGTAACAAAATGCAGCCACTCTGCCTAGTCACCTCTACAACTCCAACTGTGGTAACCACTCATCTTTTCACCACCCCCTGGGCTTTACCTTTTCCAGAATGGCACATAGTTGGAATCACAGACTTCTCAGATCGGCTTTTCTTTAACTCTAGGTTTTAAAGTTCCTGTAGGTCCTTTCATGATTTGACCGCTCACTTCTTAGTGCTGAATAGTCTCCCACTGTGTAGATGTTCCACAGTGTGTTTACCCTTTCACCTAACTAATGATACATGCTGACTGTTTCCACCTTTGGGAACTGTGAAGTATCATATGGGCAATACAGATACGTTTTCAACTTATTGAGTTAATAGCAAACCACACAGCTGCTGGAGCATAAAGTGGGCTTAGTTTTGAAGAAAATAGGAAACTGCCACACTGAATTCCAAAGTGGCTGTGTCATTTTGTGCCACTACTAGTGATGCTGCTGCTCCACATCCAAACGCTGTCCATGTAATTTCCAAAAGTCTCTTGAGTGTGTTTCAAATTATAATTCACAACAGACATATGTGGGACATGTTTTTGGTACTTACTTGCTCTCTGTATATTCTCTTTGGTGAGGTAGCTGTGTATGTTTTATTCTGTTTTGTTTAATTTCTAATTACTGAGTTTTAGAGTTTTCAAACTTTTACCTCATGTTTTCTGCAAACAGTTTCTCCCAGCCTATGGTTTCTCATTCTCTTACACACTATTTTTAAAAGATAACTTAAACATAAGTATTAATTACGCAAACTGAGTGAAATAGTTCTCACCTGCAATTCTAGCATTTAGGAGGCAGAGATAGGAGAATCAACACTAATTTGAGGCCAGATTGGTATACACAGAGAATTCCATGCCAACCAGAGCTACAAAGCAAGATCCTGCCTCAAAAAAATAACTAAACCCCACTTGCTATGCAGAAAGCTAAGAGCTCTCAAGCTTTACAAGGAATAGGACAACACACAGCCTCATAGTGGCGGCGGGGGCTCAGAGGGGCTCAGATTCTGCAGCTGCTACTTCTCAGCTATGTTGCTTATAGCAAATGTTTTTAAATTCCTATTTTAGTTTCCTCATCAGTGAATTTAACTACACTTCACAGTTTTTGAGAACTAATATATACTATATGTATTATCTAAATTAGACTGTAATATAATGTCTCACATATATAGTAAGAATTCAAAAGAATTAGCCATTACTAGTAGTATTATTTAATCCTTAAAACAACACCATGATATTTTATTACCCCTACTTCAAAGGAAAATAAATAAACCGGTGTGGTGGTAGAATGAGAATGTCCTCACAGGCTCATAGGGAGTGGCATTATTAGGAGAGTGGCCTTGTTGGAATAGGTGCAGCCATTTTGGGGGAAGTATGTCACTAGGGGTGGGCTTTGAGGTTTCAAATGCTCAAGTCAGGCCCAGTGTTGCTCTATCTTCATTTTCAGCAGTCCATCTGCTTGCATGCTGTCATGCTTCCTGCCATAACAATAATGGACTAAACCTCTGCACTGTAAGCCAACCCCAGTTAAATATTTTCCTTATAAAGAGTTGCCATGGTCATGGCGTCCCTTCGCAGAAACAGAAACCCAAACTAAGACAGTAAGTAACAGGCTTCCTCCGGTTTTACAGCTTAGTGAGAGGCAGAATCAGGATTTAAATCTAGATGTTTCCAAGCCCATTTTCACATAAATCATTACTGCCTAGGAGTACTCCAAATACATCACACTGACACAAGGATTACTTTCACTAAAGGCCTTGAAAAAACACCACATAAAAAAATTCTCATCATCCCCATTCCTGAAAACAGAGTTTTCAGTATTTTTTTAAGCCAAGCAAGAAAGATACCTTTTTTTGTACACCAAAGAAAACACATTTTTCTTTTTTTTTTTAAAAAAATGTATTGTTTTTATGTGTGTGCTTGTATGAGTTTGCATGCACTCGTGTGTAGGAACCCATGGAAGCCCACACTGGATTCCCTGGAGCTAAAGTTACAGGTTAAAAGCCATTATATGGATGCTGGGAACTGAGCCTGATCATCTAATAAGAGCTGTAAATAATCTTAACCACTAAAGCCATCGCTCTAGTCCCATGTTATTCTTAAGAGAATATTCTTAATAGAAGCCATAGGCCAGAGAATCCTATACAGGTAGATCTTGTTTTTTTTTTTAAAAAAAAAAAAACTGTCTTTGTAATCTTTGTGCATCACTGTGTAGCTTTCCACAATTGCCTCTGATCAACAAAATCCGAAGCATATGCATGTTACCATTTCATTGAGTCCTAGTTCCCTTACGAGGTATGGATGTAAAACGTTTGTATGCTTTTCTCCTAATAATCCGTCTTAGCGCAGTTGGACTCTCAGACTCTGTCAGGGCAGGCTCAGTTCCAGCTCCTTACATCCTTAAGGTCTTCAGAGCTTCCTTTCCAGCTGTGTGGTTGTCTTTTCCTTGCTCCATTTACTGTTTTCCATTTTCCTCCCCTCTAGCTGAATAATTTCTCATTTCCAATGTTTACAAATTAAAGATTTGAGTAAGTAGTTGGAGCCAAGATCTGGGTGTGCTATTGTTGTTATTGTTTTACTTTTTAATTACATTTTATTTATCTTGTGTATTAACAGTGAATACTACCCATGTGTACATATGGAAAGAAAAGGACAACTTTTGGAAGTCAGGTCTCTCCTAGCATGTAGGTCTCAGGATTCAAACTTGGGTACCTAGAAACTGTCTAATCTTGGGGTTCACTCACCTCACAATCACTTTTTTAAAGGTTTAGAATCAGACTTTAAAATACTAATTAGGTTTTTTAATAAAGCGTTTTAATATTATGTGTTATTGTTTTATCAAAACTGCTTTTTTGTTTTTGTTTTTGTTTTTGTTTTTGTTTTTGTTTTTCGAGACAGGGTTTCTCTGTGTAGTCCTGGCTGGCCTCGAACTCAGAAATCCACCTGCCTCTGCCTCCCAAGTGCTGGGATTAAAGGCGTGCGCCACTACTGCCCAGCTCAAAATTGCATTATTACCTTTAAAAAAAAATACACTTTTTAAAAACTACTAACAGTCACTTCTTGGCCTTTCAGCAAACACCAACTGTGAAAACTACTAACAAGTAACAAACGAGTGGATAAATGCATGTTCAAATCCAATTCGTTACAAGCTGGCCATGGTGGTGCATGCCCTTAATCCTAGCACTCTAAAGGAAGAAGCAGGAGCACCTCTGATTTCAAGGCGAGCCTGGTCTACATATAGTTCCAAAACAGCTAGAGCTACATAGTGAGATGTTATCTCAAAAAACAAACAAACAAAATAACAAAAACAAACAAAAAACTCCAAAAACCCACTTTTTACATTCATGCCTATCTAGAGAATTCAAATACTATGGAAAATACCAGAAGTCAGGCCCCTCCACCATCTTCACTGCTACATCATCGACCTGCATGCCTGTGATCTGTCTAGAGGTGTGCATAGCTTCAGTATGGGAACATTGTATACTTACACACATCCCACATTGTATCATAAGAATATAACTTCATAAAATAGATAATTCATACATAAAAACATTATCAAAGCACTATTTACAACAATGCTAGAAAAACTGATCAATCTTAGAATCCTTTAAAATCACATAGTACAGTTCCAAAATGGAAACTCAGCCATTAAGATTGACCAATTAACATTTTTAAATGAAATGGTAGCCATAACATCTGTCTGGGAGGTATGGGAGACTTGTAAGTATACAATGTTCCCTTACTATTCTACCACTCTAGAATATCCTAATCGATCAAACTTTATCAAGTCTAGAATTCCTTTTAAGATACACTATTACTGAAAAAAATAAAGTTGAATATACTAATACACATTTGCAAGTACAGCACTTGGGGGCTGTGGCAGGAGGATTCTTTCAAGTTGGAGATCAGCATGAGCCACATAGTGAGTGTCAACCCAAACTATACCCTATTTCAAAAAATAAAAGCAAAATAAAAAGATGTGCTATTTAGAGGATGGCCAAGTTGGTCATCAATGGGAGGAGAGGCCCTTGGCCCTGTAAAGGTTCTATGCCCCAGTGTAGGAGAATGCCAGGGCCAGGAAGTGGGAGAGGGTGGGATAGTGAGCAGGGGGAGGGGGGAAGGAACAGGAGTTTGTTTTTTGTTTTTGTTTTATTTTTATTTTTTTTTTTGGACGGGAAACTGGGAAAGGATATATCCTATGACATGTAAATAAATAAAATGTCTAATATAAATAAATAAAAAGGAAAAAAAAAGAAAAAAAAATCGAAAAAAAAAAAAA
>JADRCD010216663.1:3129-18444 GCA_019843815.1 Montemys delectorum
GGGAGAGGGAGAGGGAGGGAGAGAGAGAGAGAGAAAGAGAGAGAGAGAGAGAGAGAGAGAGAGAGAGAGAGAGAGAGAGAGAGAGAGAAAGAGATTCTCTGCCTACTATAGAGATGATCTCAGAATCCCCCCGAGTGTCTAAAAGAGCAGAGCCCTCTCTATTCCAGAGTTCACTGCTCAGAATTTGGGCCAGACTCACGGAACAAAGTGAGCTCCCTTCATTTGGCTCAGAGAAAGCTATAGAACATAAATGAACATGGGATTCTCAGGTCTAAGGGAAGGTCTAGGAAGATGAAGTGGCTTATCAATGAATTTGAAATAGAGTAGGAGCTGTGTGTTCTATGAACATTTCATCAAAGGAAGACAGCCAGGTTGTACTCACCAGGTCTATTTGACTCTGCCTCTGTTAGTGGTCCAGGATGGTTGTCTGCACCTCTTAGGACAGGCCAGGACAGGATAGGACAGGACAGGACAAGATAGGACAGGGCAAGAGGAGCTTCAGCAGTCCCAGGTTCACCTTGGCTTCCCCAGGGTTTGGCTTACCATCTTTGCACTAGCAGATAGCTCACAGCCTCAGTTTTTGTTGCATCTTTTAAACAATTTTTAATTTTTGTCTTATGCAATATATCCTGACTAAACCTTCCCCTCCCTTCACTCTTTGAAGTCCTCCTTACCTCTCTTCTCCCCCAAATCTACCTCTCACCTCTCCCAAGAAAAGAGCAAGCCTCCCAGGGATATCAACAGAACATGAACATGGCCCAAGTTACAATGAGACTGGGCATAACAGGCTCCCGATGCTCGATGAAGTGATTCTGCTGGAAGCTGTTGTCCCTTCTGCCCATCTCTGGACTCTGCAAGCAGCTCTCTGGAAGGTTGGCTGCTTTCAACCTTGGATTCCCGGCAGCCAAGTGCATCCTCAGTCTTTCCAGGCCTCCCTGTTTTTCTTCCATTCAATTTTTGTGTAATTTCAGTTTCCCTTTCTTCAGTATAACTTCCCCAGGGCAGAAGCCATGTCTTTGGTATCTTTGCTAGGGTAACTCTATGAGTTGAGAAACTAGGGAATTAAATTGAGAAACTGATCATATAAAGGCAGGCATGGTAGAACACTCCTATAATCTCAGCTTTTGGGAGACAGTGGCAAGAGAATCAGGGTTTCAAAGTTGTTTGTAGATACATAGTTTAAGGCAGCTTGGGCTACCTAAGACCCTGACCCAAAAATTCAGAGACAGAGGATAGAGGGAGTAGGGAGGGAGAGAGAGGAATGAAAGAAGGAAGGAAGAGAGGGGAGAGAATTTGATTGTTTGAAGTAGGCTCGCATACATATAATTATTTCCAAAGACTCTAGGAGATACCTTTTGGAATGAGTCACTTGGCACAAGCATGTCTGGGCCTCTCATTAGAGAGGCATGGGCTTCCTACAAAGAGAGGAAGAAAAACCTTTCTACCACCTCTTTTCTCCCTGTCTTCAAGTTTGTTAATTTTGCTGTCATCTCCTGAGAGCCTCTGGGGCTGAGAAGAGCCCTGGAAGCTGACCCTGGAACTCTCTCGACGTGGATTTCTACTTATGTGACCAAAGAGCCAGAGGCTGCAAGGGGATTCCATTAAAGCTTCACTTTCTAAGTGGGGCTTCACAGAATTGAGGCAACAGCGGATGCCACAGCCAGTGATAGGAAATGAGGAAGTACTAGCTACCAAGACCTGTGCTGAGGGTTTCAAAGGTTCTGGTGTGTAGTCCTTACATAGTGTGGAGAATCAAGTATCGCTAATCCTACTGTGCAGATATGGAAATGAAGAGGCATGGAGCTGGGTATTGCACACACTCAATGCTCCTCAAAGTCCGTTCCCCATTTACTCGTAGAGCTCCCTAGAACAAGTGCAGTATTAGTTACATATTACCTGCTTAACTTAGAAAAATGACCTGAGGTCTATCAGGTGATTCTTTCTCAAGCAGGGAGAAAAGAAGGAAGCTTTAGGCTCAGAGTTCTCTTCAAACACTGTTGACATTGGAAGCAGGACCAGGGTGAGATCTCAGAGTGGCAGGACATTACATTTTAAAGTTTGTATTTACTCAATTATATTATTTGCTTACTTAGTGTATTTGTGAGTGTGCACATACACAGCCTCTCATTACTGAAGCCTAGGAGAGGAATAGCAAAGTGCTGAATAGAACCACTCATTGTTCTAAGAAAGTAAGCAAACCAAGTTCTTGACACTCGCTACCACACTGGTCCTTATGAGGCAGTGGCAGCATGCTTGCCACCTGTGCCCTTGCCTTTGTGTGGTCCTGTCCAGCTGTTTTCCCAGCCTCTGCAGAGCACCCTTCAACATTGCCATTCAGATACCAAGTGATGGCCTCCTTCCTCTTGGGAAAGGAATTCCTGGCTCTTGGAATCAGACAGAAAATTCACACAGATTGCCCCATTAAAGCACAGTTCTATCTCCAGTGCCAGAAATGAAGCTTGCCTGGGAAATTTATTATTATTAGAAAAAGTTAAAAATGCAAAAGGAAAGGCAGGGTGATTCCTTGATTCTCATTTGTTCTTTTAGTTACAAGACACTGCTTTAATTAGTTTGAGCACATCTTGCAGTCAGTGTGATAAGAAGGCAGCTGTAAGTATTTCTTCTTCCTTATATGGCACAAAAACAACGATAAATCTTAAAATCAATAGCATCTTGTGTGTGGTGACCTATAATGATTTAATTGGCTCTTATATCTCTTCATTTCCCCAGAATTCACTTAATTCAGTCAAATTTCCACTGTTCATTGTCTTATTTTTTTCTTTCATATTTTTCTTGCCCATGGTTTTATAAAGATGATCTCTTTCAAGGGTATTGTGAAAATGGGTTCTACTCACCCAACATTCTCTTTCTTCTCCCTTCTTCTCCTTTCTTCTCCCAGTATCCCATATGCTTTGTCGACATATATATCAATTATTTGATGTAACGGTAGAGCATCTAACATCCACAAATGAGAGAAAACATGTGATGTTTATCTCTCTGAATCTGGCTTAGTTTTTTTTCTTTTTGCTTGTTTGTTTGTTTGTTTTGGGTTTTTAATGATATATTTATTTATTTTATGTGTGTGAGCACACTGTAGCAGTCTTCAGACCCGCCAGCAGAGGGCGTCAGATCCTTACAGATATCCTACGGATGGTTGGGAGCCACTATGTGGTTGCTGGGAATTGAACTCAGGACCTCTGGAAGAGCAGTCAGTGCTCTTAATCACTGAGCCATCTCTCCAGTCCATGGCTTGTTTTTGTTTTTTTTTGTTTGTTTGTTTGTTTGTTTTAATATGATGATCTCCAGTTATATCCATTTTCCAGAAAATTACATAGTTTCATTCTTCTTTAGGACTGAATAAATTCCTGTTGTGTATTGAGAGCACATTTTCTTTATCTGTCTACTCTTTATGGACCTCTAGGGAGATCCCATAACTTGACTATTGTGAGCTGAGCTGCATTAAATGTAATTTCAAAGGCATCTTTATGATATGATGACTTTAAGAGTCCTTTAGACATATACCAAGAGTGGTAAAGCTGGGACGTATGATAGGCCCATGTTTAGTCTTTTGAGGAGCTTCCTCACTGCTTTCTACAGTGCCCACAGTAGCTGGGTTAATTTAATCTCCTACTAGCAGTGTAAAGGGGCTCCATGTCACCCATGTCCTCATTGGTCTTTGTATTGCTTGTTGTCTTGGGAACAGCCATTCTTACTGGATGGAAAGAACCTCAATGCAGTTTTAACTAGCATGGCACTGATAGTTAAGGATACTGAACATTTTTCATGTACTTCTTAGCCATATGTACTTTGGGGGATTGTCCATTCATTTCATTATGCCATGTATTGGCTGGGTTGTTTGTGGCCTGGGAATAGTTAGACTTTGAGGCTACTGTGTAGCCTGCTTGTTTGTAGCTTGGGGGTAGTTCGACTTTGAGGGTACTATGTAGCCTGGTTATTAATCCTCTCCAGTTGTGTAGCCAGCAAAGAGTTTCTCCTGTTCTGTAGGCTTGACAGAACTCAGCTGCTTCCTTAGATGTGCAGAAAATTTTCATGTCCCCCCTTTAAAGCTTGCTGTTATCGCCTCAGCTCTTGCTGTCTTTTCAGAAAGCTCTTACCTATTCCTGCATCTTGAAGTAGTTTCTCCTAATAGTTTCAGTTCTTACATTGAGATCCTTGATCTACTTTGAATTGATATCTCTATTGAATTGTATTGAATGGAATTGTTTTGAATTGGTGAGGGATGAGGATCTAGTGTCCTTCTGTGTATAGATAACAGCTTTCCCTCTCTGTTTCTCACACAGAGACTGTTTTTTATTCAGTGGAAGTTTTGACACCTTTGTCAAAGATCTTGTGGCTGTAGCCAGCTGTGTGTATGTTTAATGTGGACTCTCTGTTCTAGTTCATTGACCAATGTGTCCATATTTGTTCCAACACCATGCTGGCTTCCTTTTTATTGTTCTGTAATACACCTTTGAATCAAGCATTAGGATACCTTCAGTATTGTCCTTGTTACTCAAGTTAGCTTGGCTATCTGAAGTCTCCGAGCTTCCACCTGAAGCTTAGGATTGTTCTCACTTATAAGAAGAACAAATTGTTTTTTGGAGAATCTTCTTCAGTGTCAGTTTTCTCACTTCTTAAATCTTTAAAGTGAGAGTTGGCTTAGGAGTCAGCTGAGGAGGAAAGGCAAACCACATTTAAGAGGACTCGGTAAATAGACTTTCCTTTGCCAGAGAAGAGCTGCAAATCTCTGATCATTCATCTGGATTTCAGGGAGAGGAATGAGTGACTGCTACCCAGTATCAATTGGAAGGCAGGTAGCCCTGTCACTAGACGGCCCCGTGATATACCTCCTGGACCATTTCCTTTGCCTTTGTCACTGAAAACAAGTGAACTCTCATGTTCTTGAAACAAGGTGAGACACTCTCACTTTTGCCTTTTTCCTAGCTAAGAGCATCTTTGCTGCTGTCAGGAAGATCCTCATGTAAGTATTTACAGTTAACTGCTTCCAGCCAAGAAAGCCTGCAATCACTGACAGCAAAAGGCACAAGGCTTTTCTTTCGGATCACCATGCCCACTTCCTTCCCATCTGTGGTAAAGGGCTTTGTGTGTGCACACATCCATACATGTGTTCCAAATTCTAGGATACCTGTGAGTGAATTTGTTGCCCAGAAAAATCAAGTTCTTGGAATTCTCTCACTTCACTGTTTTTTTTTTTTTTGGAGGGGGGGGGAGGGTCTGCTCATATTTCTGTTCTTGCCAATGCTAACAAATATATATATCCTATAAGCCCATTTTCCAAAGAGGACAGTGCACTGACTATGTATTTGAAAGCCCATTTTCTCAGCTAGAGTTGAGTTCTCCCTTCCTCCCCTCCCCAGTTCCTCTTTTGAGAGATAGGGTCTCCTGGTTTCCAGGACAGCTTTAAATTCTCTCTATGTACCTGAATATGACCTTGAACTTCTGATCTTTCTGTCTCCTGCCATTATTACATGAGTACTGGGCTTATAGGTCTGTGCTTCCATGCCTGGCTTATGTGCACACAGACACTCATGCATTTCAGGCAAGCACTCTACCTTCCTTGCTACACTCTAGTCTCAGTTTTGTTCCTTCATCATGTTAGAAAGTAGTGATCCATTTAAAAGGAGACAGAGAATTGACTCTCACTGCAAATGGCCATCATCTAACTAGTTCCAAGGTGTGATGAAGAGCCCCCAGCAGCTCAGCTGAGTGTGTTCCTTTGAGAATAAAATAGGGTGCAGTATGGTCCGAGTTAGAAAATTTGTCTTTGATGACTTTCTTATTTACTTGCTCTCCTCATTGAATTTGAATCTAGAATTCAGGATCTCAGAGCAGAAGGATTCATGGAACATTGCATCCTGGTCCCAAACCCCTTGTCTCATAAGAAATTGTATTTATTCAACTATAGTTTGGTGGGTCTAATTTAGACTCAGCAGTTAATGAAAAGCCAAAGGAGTAAAGGAACAGAACTGGGTGATGCTCAGTTGTGTCTGCCAGGCCAGAAGGAATCCCCTCCTAAGTCTGTTGTCAGAAAAACAGAATACTGGGTGAAAAGTATATAAATGTCAGCAAGAAAGTGACAAGCGTGAGATTTAGCATGAAATTGGAGCTTTGCATTGTCACCTAGAAAAGTAAAAGTATGCAGTGTTTTTAAAATACTGCCCAAAGGGCCAGTAGCATGTGTCAAAGGAAACTGGCTGATGCAGTTCTTCCTGGCCTCCAGGCAATTGCTCTCCTCCTCTGCAGAGGGAAAGGCCTCCCTGCTTGGGAGAGCCTGTGCCCTTGGTGCTGCCTCCCACTGGGCAGGAGAGAGGACTTCACCTACATTCCAAAGAAGGATGCAAAGCCCTTGAGGCCAGAGCTGGTGGCAGCCCTGCCCTGTGAGAGCTCCTGGGTGACAGAAGGCAGGTGGAGTTTGGGTCCTCATTGCTTGTCAGGCATCTGCTTCCTTCTCCATCTCTTGAAGATACCGAAGTGCGGGTAGAATTGGTAACTTGAGCTGATGACGCATCTATGTTGAAGTAGTCTTCAAGGCATTTTTATATGGGGCAGTACACAAATTCCTCATCATTGTCATCATCCATTTGGTATTCCTTGGCTTTTTGTATACTGTGTTTTCCTGAGAGATGACGATTTGGCATTGCTTTGAGCTGTCTCCTCTCTGGTTCTGGAAACTCTCATCCACAGCCCAACAGAGCCCCAGGGCCATACTTTTCTGTTTCTCACACTTAAGATAATTAGGTGGATAGACTTGCTAAGCTGTCTCTCTTCAATAAAGACCATTTTTATTCCCCCTGTAAGAGTTCAGGATGAGGCCAGAGCCAATACAAATGAGCTGACCAGCCTTCCCACTCCTGTACCTCCTGGGAGACTGGAAATGAATGGGAAGGGTGGAGTCCAGTGCATGTGGGTGGAAATTCGAAGCTACTGAACCAGCTAGGACGGTATCCAAATGGTTCCACTTTTAGCACACTACGGAAGCCACTAAATACCCTTCTATCAGCCTAGCATGCCATGCTGGGCAGTGCCGTGTCTCATGTCTTCTCGGGCTCAGCTTTATCGTCAACATGTGTTTGCTGTTGGAAAGCTGCTCCTAAGGAGAACTCCAGGACACACATACAGCTTCCATGTGTGTTTCCTTTCTTTGAGTACCTGAGAAAACCAGGTTTAACATATATTTCAGAGGCAGTGGGGATCCGTTGTAACCTTGTTTGCTTTGACTGCTGAGGGAGACCTACTTTGCCGCAAGTTTATGCTCATAACCAACATCCCTTTTAAGTAGCTGTGCAATTTTCAGAGATGATTTGGGAAAGCTGAAGGCGATTCACCGTTGCCCCGGATAGCTGTGCCGGCCTGGAACCTACTGTTGAGTCCTCCTCTCTTCATTCAACATTCTTATGTAATCTGAGTTCTCACGTTTCACTCCCACCCCCACCCCCTGGCTGTTGGGGGTGTCACAGCTGGGTTGTTTATGCCTTTAATTAATCATGTTTAACTTTCCACCTTTGTAAACAACTTTGAACAGGACATTTGCTAGTCCTCCCACTCATAGTTTATGCTGTCTCCTTGAGATTGACCTAAAGGCCCCCTAAAAAGATGCTGGATATGTTTTAGGCCAGGGCTTCACGCACTGCAGTGTTCATATGGATCCTTGTAGTAATACTGTAAAAGGCCAGTTGTCACTTATATTTATTTATTTATTTATTTATTTATTTATTTATTATATGTAAGAGCACTCTCTTCAGATGCACCAGAAGAGGGCATCAGATCTCATTACAGATGGTTGTGAGCCACCATGTAGTTGTCAGAAGAGCAGTCAGTGCTGTTAACCCCTGAACCATCTCTCCAGCCCTGTTTTGCTTTTGCTTTTCTTTCTTTTTTGTTTGTTTGTTTTTCTGAGACAGGATTTCTCTTTATAGCTCTGGTTGTCCTGGAACTCACTCTGTAGACCAGGCTGGCCTCAAACTTAGAAATCTGCCTGCCTCCGCCTCTGCCTCCCAAGTGCTGGGATTAAAGGTTTGTGCCACCACTGCCCAGCAGAAAAGCGAGGACTTTTATAGGATAGGTTGACCTATGTGTGTGGATGTGCAAGATTGTCTTAATTGGTAAATTATGAAAGATCCAGCTCCTTGTGGGCAGCACCATTCCCTAGACATCATGAGCAGTATACGAGAGGAGAACACTATCTGAGAGTCAGAGAGCAAGGGTCCATGCATTTATCCTCTCTCCTTTTGGCTATGATTCTGATGCTCTGCTCTCCTGCCTTCACTTCCTACAATAATGTACTTGGAAATTGGAACTGTAAGTAAATAAACCCTTTGTTCCCTAAGTTGCTTCATTTTTTTTTTTCAGGATGTTCATCACAACAACAGAAACAAAACTAGAATCGTCTTTCTTGGGCACATTTATTTCACTTACTAGGGTAACTTCCAAATCCATTCACATGACCATAAATAGATGGATGAAAGCTTTCCAAATTCCATGGTTTTAAGCCTTTGCTTTTCTAAAATATAGTAATTTTATAATTTGTAAACGAATTCAAGGTGTTTTCCATGGGCAGCTTCTCCATTCAAGTCCACTCTTTTTGATATTTCATGTTTTGTCTCCAACATAAATCCAGAAATTATCTCAGTTATCTTATTTGTCCTGACCCTTCTAATGTAAGCAAAAATCTTACTGACTTTTTTCCTGGGTGCGCTTCTTTTCTTATTGCATATAGATGTATTTTAACACAGTCTCTCAGAACAGCAGTGTTCTTTCATCAGCCCCCAAGCCCTGTGAGAGCAGAGACATTGTCCTGTTCATCCTTTTCTTCTCCCACTTAATGTGCGTTTGCCCAGAATATATTGAA
Organism: Montemys delectorum; assembly: GCA_019843815.1. NCBI lineage: Eukaryota > Metazoa > Chordata > Mammalia > Rodentia > Muridae > Montemys > Montemys delectorum. Next base: position 11,999 of record JADRCD010216663.1, read on the forward strand.
TAGCTGTTCTAGCTAGCTTTTCCATGCTGCAACAAACCACTCTAAAAATAAAATGCAACTTGGGTAATAAAAGGTATATTTCATCTTATAGGTTACAGTCCATCATAGAGGGAAGCTAAGGAGTTTGAAGCAGGAACCTGATTATTGGTTTGCTCCCTGGCTCATGTTCAGCTACTTTTTATAAATAGCCTAGGCTCCCATGCTTAGGGATACTGCCCACAGTGGACTAGGCCCTTCTCCCTCAATTAGCACTAAAGAAATTGCCCTATAGATATGCCCATGGGTCAGTCTGATGAAGGCAGTTTCTTACTTGAGATTTCGTTGTCTCAGGTATGTCAAGTTAACAACCAAGATCATCCATCACAAGAATCATTAACCCTTTGTTGAATGAGTGAGTGAGTGAAAGAATAATGACACAGAACAAGCTTTGGACACATGCAGACCTGGAAGGTCATTCTCATGATTGAGTGTTTATGCTAGAATAGCTGTGGCAGGAGAACAGACCGCCTACAAAGTGCCTGGTTCCTCTTGGCCTTGGCCTTGGGGCATGAAGATGACAGACAGGAAGCCTGAGATACACCAAGTTCCTGCTGCTCCTCGCCTGCTAGGGTAATGGCTGCTTTTTCTCTTTGGCAGTTGCCTTCTCGGGCCTCGGTTTCACAACATTCTACCTGGCTGGCAAGCTGCACTGCTTCACAGAGAGTGGGCGGGGGAAGAGCTGGCGGCTCTGTGCTGCCATCTTACCCTTGTACTGTGCCATGATGATCGCCCTGTCCCGCATGTGTGACTACAAGCACCATTGGCAAGGTGAGTCCCTGAGCAGTCCTCACAGTGGCCCGTCCCTTCTTCCAGGGATGGATGTTGGGCATTCACTGAATTGGGAAGAGCTGAGTCCCTATTGTCAGAAGACGAGATGTGGTATTCACCTTGCCCTGCTGAGAAGTTCTTTCTTCTCATTTGCTCTCAAGAAGACTGCTCACGTCCTCCCAGGATCCCAGGTCTTCAGTGTAGTCACCCTGGCCTCAGACCCAAATGTGATTTCTCTGCTGGATCAGTCTTCAGGCTCAGTGCCAAGTTGCTTTTGGCTCCTTTCCCATGGCAAGTCTAGTCGCCAAGGACATATTTCTCATCCCAGAGACAGTGCCAAAGGGTATGTCCAGCCCAGGGACCCAACTTCACTAATATCCTCAGTAGCCACCACAGGGCTGAGTAAGGCTTACCTCTATCTAAAGTCTGGGATGAAGCTTGCCTCTGTATCAAGGCTGGAGTAAGTCTTGCCTTTGTCTCCAGGCTGGGGTAGGACTTAACATCTAACACAGCCGTGGTGAAGTTTGCCTCTATCCTGAGGCTGGGACAAGGCGAGCCTCGAACTCACTCTGTCTCAAGGCAAGGGCAAATCTCGCTTCTGTGGATCAGTCCTGGGAAAGTCCTTAAACCCTAAATCACAAACAAGTGAGAGGTTCATTCCTGGAGTGTGACTGAACTTACCATGCCTCTGCCAATAAACTGCAGCTCACCACCTGCATATAGACAGGGAGCAGAGACAGAAGTGGCAACCAGAGTTGGTGTGGCTTCCAGGGATGGCAGGATCAATGGGTGGTGCTTCCCAAAATGGCATCCTCACGCCACCTTAATCAGCTTCACCCACATCCACTTAGTTCTGGACTTCTGTCTTGGAGTAGGATAGAGTCTGGTGTGGTGCCCAGGGGTCTACATGGCTGACAAGCAAGCCTACTTTCCTGGTCACTTTTGAGAGTCACCAGTAGAGAGCCAGTTTCTTCTGCTCCCTCCCAGCCCTCCTCAAGCTCATGTCTTGGGAGTCAGATGGCTCGGGGTGTGTGGAAGAGATACTGAAGCACAGTTTAGACAGGGGTGGGGTGGGGGGGTGGGGGAACAAGTGGTCATCCAGTGCATCCCGAATGGAGGAGGTAAAGAAAGGCTGAGCTGTAGCTGCAGCCCTCCCCTGTTCTTTTTTGTTTGGTTGGTTGTTTTTTTTTCATGACAGGGTTTCTCTGTGTAGCCCTGGCTGTCCTGGAACTCACTCTGTAGACCAGGCTGGCCTTGAACTCAGAAATCCGCCTGCCTCTGCCTCCCAAGTGCTGGGATCAAAGGCGTGTGCCACCACTGCCCGGCCCTGCCCTGTTCTTTATCTTTACCACTGAGTTAAGCAAAGGTGTCATGAAAACCATATTATAAAAGAAAGGAAAAACTGAGTCCCTCAGCCAAGAGCACCAGGGCCATGACTTCCCGGCAGCGCTGACTTTAGTAGTGTTTCCCCTGTCCTTTGTGCCTCCAGGGTTAAGGGTTAGGGTATTTCCCAGCAAGAACAGTATGGGCCAAATGGCCTTGAGTGAATTATGTCTCCTGTTACCCAGGGAACTGCAATTTCTTCTTTTGCTATAGAATATTAATATCTGGATAGTTCACAAAGCACTGTGATAGACTGAATGGAAAAATGAACCCAAGTGTCATTGGTGAATGCAAATGCACTCTGCTCATCACTAGCCCCCTGCCTCGCTCACTGCTACTGAGAAAGGATGCATAGCATTTCCTAAACAGCTGACTTGGCGGCAGATGTATTTTTGCTACATGATCTGTTCACAAGCAACTAATACGGAGTTGCCACTCTTATTTGGTCATCTTGGAGTTGGGAAATAATGAAGAACTCTATCAAAGGACTAGAGAAATAGCTCATGGGTAGAATGCTCTTGTAGCATGCATGAAGCACCCGGTCTCATCCTCAGCACTACATCAATTGGGTGTGGAGGTACACACTGAGGATTCTAACACTAGGGAGGTGGAGGCAGGATGACCTGAGGTTCAAGGTCAGCCTTGGCTGCACAGTGAGTTCATGTTCATCCTGAGATGTATGAGAACCTATCCTGAAACTAAAAAAAAAAAAAAAAAAAAAAAAAAAAAAAAAACCAAAGGTTCAGAATTTATGCCCCCCCTTTCATCTTCGCTTAATGATGAAACCTAAGAGGTGAAGTGTCAACTTTTTCAACCCTCTCTGACCCTAGCCTGACTTGTTGCCATTTTCTCTGTGGCTGAATAATGTAGCCACAAGGAAAGAATGAGAAACTGTGTTTATTCAGTCCTCAGTTGTTGGGAAGAAATGGAGGAGGCCTCTAAGGCTTTCAGCTTGACAAACACACAGCAGCCAAGTCCTTTGATTGCAGTGTAGGTGGATGTTGGAGGCAAGATGCTTGATTGAGACAAATTGGTTTTTTCTCTGTTGTGAACTGAGCTGCCCAGTGACCATTGGCAGGGACTATCCATCAAGGTGAAAATCTATATGGAGCCCCAATAGGCATCAGCAAATTCCACATCCTTCTCATTATTAATGTTAGTTAGCAACATTACTATTATGGGATTGTACGACTCCATTTCAGTGTGATTTAAGCAATGATGTCTGTATGGAAATACAACCGATTACTTCATTACATATTCATGTCTGATCGATATCCCATAATCTCACATGGCATATTCTATTGGTTTTCATGGGTTTTTTTGTTGTTGTTGTTATTTCTTCCTCCCTAGTTCACCCTAAATAGACAAGTCTGCTTTTTTACTATATGAGGGGAATATGGAGGTACAGGCATAGATGGGGCTACACATAATATATTCAGTAAAACTTCCCCAGAAAAAGCTAGTTGGATCAATTCTAAAACTCTATGTGGCTGATGTTCCCTTTGTCTTTGTGCTAGGCTGCCTTCCAGGTCATTTGGAAGCCAGAGAGATTCGTATGTTGTGCCAGGGCAAAGACCCATGCCTGTTAACAGGGCTCACCTTTGTGATTAACCATGAACACAAAGCATTTGAACTCAGAAATTTGTAGAATCCCCACTGTGGGAAAACAGATGCAGAGAAGGACAGAGCATGCCATAAGCCAGCTTTTGCCTCTTCTCACTCTTTGGTATTTGTGGTTCCTGGCCAGGGAAGAACCATAGCTAGGACTGGAAATATTATGAGCTTTGCCCCATCCTCCCTGTGTGAATTAGTACTCACGCACACTCAGACACACATGCACACACACATGTGCATGCACAGGCACATGCAAGAGCATATTTACACACAAACACATACAACATACACACATACACACACACATTTTGCCAGACCTCTCTTAAGACTGTCAGAAGCATATACACACAAACACACAACACACACACACACACACACACACACACACAAACTTCACCAGACCTCTCTTAAGACTATCAGAAACAATCCTTTGGTTTTCTAAATAAAAGGACTTGAAAGATTTTTGTTGTTGTTGTTATTGTTGTTGTTGTTCCCAACAGAAACCTACTCCTGGGCTAAACAAACTATGACTCTGCTGCTCTCCGTTTGGAGTACTCCATCCCAAAAGAATGTATCTCCCCTCCATTGGCTACCTGTGTGGGATGACTGAGCTCACAGCACTCCATGCTATTTAGGGACTTCAGAGCCCAGCTGCCCATGATAAGCACCAATTCGGTGTTGGTGCTCAGGAGAGTGGGAACAGTCTGAAGCCCCAGTGCCTATCCCTCTGCAGAGCCCCCCAGACAGGCAGAACTTTTGCCCAGTTTTCCCATGGGTCTGAGGAAAGGCGTTGCCTCCGGACCCATGGATGCTTTGTTTCACTTTACTCCAGGATTGCTTCTCTTCTCGGCTTCCGGTGGTTTTCTGTAAACTTCTATGTTCAATATATTTCTAAAATTCAGTTCTTCCCCCTTGTACTGTAATGCTCCCTCCTGGTTTTCCATGTCCCTTTGCTACAGCCAGTGAGCCTTTAGTGAGCCTGCAGGGATTCCCCATCCACACTCTCTCTATTCTTTCAACATCATAGCCCACACCCTGCAGTGACCTGCAAGATCCCACCCTTCTGACCTGCCTGCTCATGTGGCTTCCTGCTGTTTCTTGAGCACTCCAGGACCATCTCACTAAGGGGCCTTTGCACTGGCTTCTCCTGTGCCTGCCATGCTTTCCTCTTTGATGTGGGCGTACATTGGTCCTTTGCCTGCCTCTAACCTGATTCCACACATCACATTGGTATAGACTTGACAATTCTTTTCAATTCATCACACCCTTCATATCCCATCCAGCTACCCTAACTCATTTGCTACCTTTTAACAACTAATTTTGTACGTACTAACAATTGCCTAGTCCTATCCCCTTGAATAAGGGAAGAAGACAAACTGAATCCTATCTATAGGCCTTATGTAGATAAATCATTTCTGTGGCAGTTTATGAAGGCAGTTATATGTAAATGAACAGATTTGTGTCACTAGTTCAGCCATCCAACATAGACAGGGATGTTTGCATGGCACATGCTACGTACTGATGGAGTTTTCTAGACTTGCTGGAGCAAACATCTAACTATCAGATGTTGAGAATGGCAGCAGTGTATTGTCTTACTATTCTGGAGGTTGGACATGAAGGGGACATGAAGACAGCTTTCCTAGAAACCTGCAGGACTCTTCCTTGCCTCTGCCAGTTTCTCATATCCAAATTGTTCCTCTGCTTGTAGAAGCAGAGTTCAGGCTCTGCCTCTGTCCCATGTGACATTCTCCTTGCATCTCTTCACATCAACCCTCTCTGCCTTTCGATGCCCTAACTGTCCCTTCTTAATAAGGAAACCAGTCAGATTTCGTTAGAATCCACCCCAGTGACCTTATTAGTTACTTCTAGGAAGAGCTCACTTGCTGCTGCAAATGTAGCTAGTTGGTCCGTATTTACCTGTATCACACATGGAGCCCTGGGTTTTAGCCTTGGTACTGTATAAAAGCTGAGCATGGTGGCACACACCTGTAATCCCAACATTCAGGAAGCAGTAGCAGGAAGATGAGAAATTCAAGGGTCATCTTTGGTTCCACAGTGATGTCAAAACTGTAAGACCCAGTTTCCTAATAATTCCTCCACAGCTTTATAAAGATTAAGAATTTGACAGAAATTTTAAAAGGATATGGGGGTCAGCTCTATGATAAATAAGTGAATGATTTTGACTCAATTGCTCTTTATTTTCTGTTTTGCCTTTTTTTTTTTTCTTTTTGAGCCAGCCTCACTGTGAGTTCAGGCTACCCCAGACCTCATTTTATAATCCAGGATAGCCTCAAACTCAAGATCCTCCTGCCTCAACCTCTTCAGTACTGGGTATACAAACATGTGCATGGCTTAACGCATGCTTCTCTCTAACAAGTCATATTTATTCTTTGCACTGATAACATCCTCAGCTGCATCAGGCCAGAGGGAAAGGTGTCTAGAGAGTGAAGAAAATGCCCCAGTAGTGCATGGGACATAGGTTCACCATAATATACTAACAGGGGAAGAAAAAAACAAACAGGAAGCATCCAGGAGCCCAGATGAGGCAGGAAAGTTGCTGTTGGCTCCAGTAGCTGTGGGCTTCACAAGAATGATACTGCTCCACAGTGGCCCCCTGTCACCACCCTGCCCACTGCAGGGAG
>JADRCD010216663.1:18454-51955 GCA_019843815.1 Montemys delectorum
TGCCCACTGCAGGGAGAGGATGAGACTGCTCCACAGTGGCCCCCTGTTACTACCCTGCCCACTGCAGGGAGAGGATGAGACTGCTCCACACTGGCCCCCTGTCACCACCCTGCCCACTGCAGGGAGTGGATGAGACTGCTCCACAATGGCCCCCTGTCACTACCCTGCCCACTGCAGGGAGAGAATGAGACTGCTCCACAGTGGCCCCCTGTCACCACCCTGCCCACTGCAGGGAGAGAATGAGACTGCTCCACAGTGGCCCCCTATCACTACCCTGCCCATTGCAGGGAGAGGGCTTTATGTTAGACTACATAGCCAGAGCACCATTTACTTAGCTGGCTTCCTCTTGTATGATGACGTTCCAAGCAGTGGCTGAGGCTGTATGCTAGAAGCAACTTCCTCTACAGATAATACTGGCTTCTATCACTCCCTTGGATTGACCAGACCCTAAGGATCAAAAGCTGATATTTCTGGTACATGGCAGGGTGGCAGGGTGACAAAGATACTCCCATGTTCTCTGAATTCATCCAACTAATTTCAATATAATAAGCCACATTTTCTGTAAGCTCTTACCTCTTAAAAGTAGATTTTTAATTTTTATTTAATTTAATTTATTTATTTATTTATTTATTTATTTATTTATTTATTTATTTTGTGCATTTTAGATATTCATTCATTCAGTCATGTCTCCTTGGGCCCGAGGGCTCAGTAAAGGAGTGTGGTCTCCATGCCTCCTGGGCTGAGGGCTCAGTAAAGGAGTGTGGTCCCCATGCCTCCAACCTACAGTTTACTAGGTAGATTGGTGTCATACATATTCTTTGTTAGAAACTCAATCACAAAAGCAGAAATCTCACTAGTTAGAGAACACTGGAAATAATTGTTAATAACAATAAACCAAACAATCAGAAAAGTCAGTTGCAATTGTTCAGTTTTCCAGAGTTGGATTTTGCCCTACTGTCTTGAGTCATGAAGCTCAAAAGCATAGAAGCTCTAAAGTCAAGGGAACGCAATAACGTTGGATGTCGTCAAGGCGACAGGAATAAATGTGTTCTTCCTCAGAACCTGCCAATAGATGTTAGAAAGCCTTTGTCCATACTGTTGTTTTATTGAAGCAGGTCAACATAGCTCAGCATACTGGTTGTGAAGGACCTGGAGAGGCCATTTCCTGTCCTTTGACCTCACAAGCTGAGGATTAGTTTGTGTGCATTTTAAAGGCACAATTCAGTTCTCAGGTTGCTGAATTCAAAGTCACAGTTTTTGGTCCCATTGGAAACCAACTGCTGTTGGTTTCCTCTCTCTGAATTTATAAAGGGAGGCTCCATTGAGCTCTGATTTAGCACTGTAAAGCCCTCCCCTTTGAAGTGCACAGCGCAGTGGGTTCTGTCTGCACATTCAGAATAGTGCAGCCATCATAAACCTACTAGCGGTCACCCTCTCCTGCTCCTGGCAACACTGGTTGACTTTCTGTCTCTGGCTTTGCCTGTTTTAGGCGCCATGGAATACATGGCCTTTTGTGGCTGGTGGTGTTGACAGTTAAATGTGTTCCATAGATTTTGTTCAGTGTATCTGTTTGCCAAACATTTACAAATTAGAAACTATTGAGTTTTTAGGCAATGGACTTGAGCTTGCTGTCTGGGAGCCTAGATGCCATCTACTGGGCAGACAGAGTTGGAAATGGGTACCAAACAGGACGGAAGGTGTGAGGCTGCAAAAGTGGACTGTGGTCCATGCTGAGGGTTCACCAGAGCTGTATAGGAATGTGAGAAATGCTCTTCATGCCAATCAGATGGGTGTCCTACAACCCTTTTATTAGATGGCCCTACCATCAATTTCTCAGTCTAACAAGCCCTTTTATTCCACTTTTGGCAGCTTTATGCATTTCCTTCCTTCTTCCTTAGAAAATCACAGGTGCCTATCTTGCCTCTACGTCCCCTACCTATATAACGTTTGCTCATTCTTAGGTCTCAACCTTTGGCTCACCCTCAGCATAACTCTGTGTTCCAGGTTAGCCCAGACCACACTGCTGAACCAGCTCTCAGGCCCGCATCATTCACAGCTACAGCTCACTGCTAGGCCATCATTACACAGCCTCTGTCTTGCCTCCTAGGGCTATAAACTCTGGGTGGCAAACTCTCCTATGCTTCAATAGGTCTGATGTCAGAAATCTGACTCCAATGCCTAACGCTTGATACACATACAATAAACATACACGTTGAAAGATTTATGTCAGTGTTAATTAAAGAAATAGCAGCATGTCGGTGTCAGGGACACGGAGAGCCACTCATTTCTTTTTTGAGACTTTCAGGAAATGCTACCACACCTGGGGGAAACTCAGTCCTAAGTGTCATTTTCTTCCAGTGAAGACCTGAATGTCCCTGCCGGATATCTGCCAACAGGTTGTGAGTGTGAGTTCATTAAAACAGCAGTAGCTACCTCAGCTCTTGATGACAAGCTCCTCATAAAGGAAGGTAGTTTTTGTTCACACCTTGGTAATAAACACACCTCTGAGGGGACGTGGCTTAGAGAAGACTCCATCTTGACCCTGCTGCTTCCCACACCCTTAGGCCTCTCACTTGTTCCATCCAGTAGGAACTAGCTTAGCATATCCATTTCCTTGCATGCTGCTACATCAGTGAGCCCAGGAAGCATATGGCTGGAACTGCTAGATGGCTCCAGTCAATGACCCTCCTCTTGAAATGCTGCGCCATACAGAAGCCAGACGCTGTTATCTGCAGACGTAGCTCTTTGGTCCGTTTGATAGTCAATGGCTCAAGTGCAGGTTCAGTTTTGTGGTTTATTTTAGATGTCCATAAAAATAACACCCAGTGGGAATGTTCCCTGAGCTTGGACAAGATAATAAAGTGATGTAATAGTGCAGCGCAAAGACCTTGAACTAGAAAGGGTTGTAGCGTGTTTTATGGACTGCTATCCAGAGATTATAGGAGGAAACTCTTCGTCTGAGCTGCTGCTTCATTCCAGGACACTACCTGTGCCTTGAAGCCCTGTTCAGGAATTCATGGTACATACTGCTTTACAGGTTCTTGGGTGACACATGTTTTCCAAGTTTATTTAAAATGCTACAAAGGGATGGGGAGATGGCTCAGTGGGTAAAGGCACCTGCGGCCAAGTCTGGCACTAAGTTTGTTCTCTAGGACACACATGGTGGAAAGAGAGAAGTGAATCCTGTCATTTTTCTTTTCACACACACACACACACACACACACACACACACACACACACGTGCATGCATATACAGAGAGAGAGAGAGAGGGAGAGAGAAACAGAGAGAGACAGAGAGACTCACAGAGACACACAAATACACAACTAATTAATCTTTTGTTAAAAGAATATTTTATTTCAAAATAAAATAAAGTGCTATAAAAGCACAACCATGCTCCTGGGGTTACGGCTTGGACTGTTGACTTGCTAGGTAGGAAAAAAAAATGCTGAAGAATCAAGGAACCCCTAGAAGTACTGGTGTAAGATGCGAGAGGAGCAGGGCAGGGTCGCTGCTTTTAGGTCCTGTTGTGGCGTGCCCCGTGGCATCAACTTTAGCACCAGTAGTGGAAATGATTGCCATGATCAGTGAGGAGAATACTGAGACCTCACCTCCATCCGGGAGATCCAGAAGCTCAGGGAGGTGAAGTGACTCATCCTGGCAGGGGCTGCAGTGTCTCAGGGATTCTACCTCAGGGATATCCTTGGGTCAGGGTGACAGTAGCTAATGAGTGCATAACCATGTCCAGGTGCACCCACGAGGATCTGGGGATGGGTGGGGACTGGCTAGTTCCTGAAGCCCTTAGCTTAATTCCATTAGCATCTCTCAATCCACCACTTCCCATCTTGACAGCTGTTCACCAGGGCCAAACAGACACTTGTATGTGTTGCTGGCTTTTACGTCAGGCTGCAGGGAGCCCCACTGTGTCCATCGGTAGCACATGTGAAGCAATGGCCTCAGCATCTTGCGTTTCCCAATTAGAGTCACTTGTTTTTAAGTTATTCTTCCACACTCAGGAGGCCGACAAAGCTTCTTCAGGGCCATGTGATTTTCTACACTCAACTATAACCAACAGGGTGACAGACGACCCCAGGGGTAAGGGGCCCACTTAAGGATACGCAGAACAACAGTCAAATCTAGCCTTACTGTGCATTCACCTCCCTCAACAACCTGAATTCTGCTATAGACAACAAGATGTTGGCCAAGTGTTGAGGGTCAGCAGCGCCCAAGACACACACAGCCCTTGTCCCCATAGAGTTCTGAGCCTAATGTTAACCATCTACCATTGAAAAGTTTGCCCTTATCCACCACTGAAATGGTGAGCGCAGGAGTGGGGAGGGGTTGCTAGGGTGTGTAACTAGGCTTCATTATATAAGAGTAATGAGTTAAGTGTTGAACTATGAAAAGGAACTGAACAGGAGAGGAATGAGAAGGATCCTATTCTGAGCCCGGGATGGAAACCACTTACACAACCAAGAAAGAAGCAGGTACAGGCAGAAAGATTGTGAGTGAAGGGGACATGGCTGGAGTAGCTGGCAGAGCCACATGAGCAGCTCTGATTGGCACAGGGCCTTCTGGGTTCTTGGGAGCGGTGGCCGTCCCAGTGAGCGGAAGAGCAGCTCTATCTATTTGCACATGAAAGAGAATCACCAGCAATTGTCTCCAGACTCATACTCTGGTCATCAGAGCAGCAGCTGGGCCCTGGCCTACAAGCCCTTGATATCCATGCTTTGTCACGGAAATTTCTAGAATGCAAGTACTCTTATTTATACTTTTTTTTCTATTTCACATTGTATATCAATAAAATTCCATGTACTAAATGGCTGAATTTATTTGGAAGAACTTATAAGTATATGTCACAGAAGATTGCGTTTTCCTCCTAGCCTACTATAAATATTGATAGTAATGGCAGTTGGTTCTGTGGAGGATAGTAACATATGAAATTTTGTGCCCAACATTAAAATTTTTGATAGAGTCAGGAAACTCACTTGCTCAGTAGATTAACATACTTGCTGCCAAGTCTAATGACCTGAGTTTGATCCTCAGATCCCACATATTAGAAAGAGAGAACCTGCTTCAGAAAGTTGTCCTCTAACACACAATAACTGTGTTACGCACATATAGATGTGCATGTACATGTACATTCATGTACTAAATAAATTTTAAAATGGGAAAATATTTTAATTATTCTGATAGATCAAGGTAGAGTCTAGATGCTTTCAAGAAAACCAGCAATGACTGGTAACACACATACACACACACACACACACACACACACCTAAACAGAGAGGTTCATTTTCTGGAAAGATATAAGGCTTTGACAGCAACTCAATATGGCCTCTCAAGGTGTAAAAGGCAATTAGCCTGACTTAAGCTGAGGTGGCTGCATAGTGTCTGGCTTCTCGAGAAATGTGGAAGCAGTTATTCCTTGTCTGACCCAAGGTGGACATAGATTTTATCACACTTACACTCTGAAGACCAAGACCTCAGAAAGCCACATGATTATCAAGCCAAGAATGAACCTGTCAGGGTTTACATATCCCCAAGACCAGCATGGGCTACAGACTCAGGGTAATAGTGTCCTATTCTGTTTTATCCAACTTAATAGAGCCTAGAGTCACTTGAAAGGGTATCTGAAATTAAAAGATATCCCAGATCATATTGACCGGTATTCATGTACATGTGGGGAATATCTTGATTGTTAATTGATGTAGAAGGGCCCAGCCCACACTGGGTGGCACCATTCCCTAGGCAGATAATCTGGATTGTATAAAAAAGGTAGCCAAACATAGCTCTTTAACTGAGCCATCAAACAATGTTCCTCTATAGTTTCTGTTTCATGTTCCTTCCATGGCTTCCCTTGATGATAGACTGAAACTACATAAGCTGAAGTAAACCTTTTTCCCCGTAAATTGATTTTGGTCATAGTATTTGCTAATTGTGCTATGAGCAGCAAGATGTTGGCCTGTTCCATTCACAGCAATGGAATTTAACTGGAATGCTAAAATGGAGGGGCTTCCAATACCCTCTAAGTAGTGTGCAGAATTCAACATGCTAACCAGCATGTAGGTGGAACCCTTAGAGCATGGCAGCTGAGTACAGCAGTGACTGGACCCAAGTTCCAGATTTCTTTTACTGTGGGAGTCCACACTGTGTCATGATGCTTGAGCAGAAATAATCTGTAGAGACAGTTTGGGTGTGCACCACACACACTGAGGGCTGCTGGGTAGACCATCCTCATGGGGTCTTTATTGAGCAGCTGAGTACCATGTTTGAGGCACATCTTTGCCTACAGGTGAGTTATGCTGCTTCCTTTGCTCTGCACCACCACCACCTCATCTTGGAGATACCGAGAGCTCATCAGAAGGATCAGGCTCCTTTTTACAAAGCTATAAAGAGTTGTCAAAGTCTCAAAGACTGCTAAAGGCTTTATTTGCCATGGGCCTCTGAGGGTTTATTTCATCCTCGAGACAGGGATGAGAGAGACCAGAACACCCGCCGGGGTTTTGTGGCTCACCAGCAAGATTGAAAGACTCCTGCAAAACTGGCCTAGGAAAAATAAATGTCAGCCTCTCTGGGGGTGTTCAGATGTGAGAGAGATGGCTAGGATTCTTCCAGAGTTCAGTTACTCTGAAAAATACCAGTCTGGGCTCATGCAGTGCTCAGGTGTGAGTTAAAGGTGTGGGGAAGGGGGTGGTGGGAGGGAGTAGAGTCAAGTACCTGATTTTTCAAAAATTATTTGTGTGTGGAAGGGTAGGGGCAAGGCATATATGTAAGTAAGAGAACGACTTTATGGAGCTGTTCTATCTTTACGTAGGTGCTGGGGATAGAACTCTGGCCATCAGGTTTCTCAACCAGTGCTTTGCCCACTGAGCCATTTCACTGGTCTGGGTCCTTGTGGTTTTTAGTGAGTAAGTGCTAGAAATCATGACAATTTGCAGAAACCACCACAATTTGCACCTCCAGCGCGCTCTCTTTCCTTTGGTCTTCCAGGGGAGTGGGGTGGGGGTTGGGTTAGAGAGACTGAAAGCAATCCAGCATCTAGGGCAATTGGAATAAGAACTTTCTGGAAATCCAGACTGACCACTCGAAGGAAGAATAACCATTTTCCACTTCCTCTCTCTTGACCAGATTCTTTTGTTGGAGGAGTGATTGGCCTCATTTTTGCCTATATTTGCTACAGACAGCATTATCCTCCTCTGGCCAACACAGCGTGCCACAAACCGTATGTCAGCCTCCGAGTGCCCACTTCACTGAAGAAGGAGGAGAGACCTACAGCCGACAGTGCACCCAGCTTGCCCCTGGAGGGGATCACCGAGGGCCCCGTATGACGGGTGTCTAGGGAGAATGGACGCTGAGCCCCTGGCTCATTCTTCTATTTCTGATGTCATAACACAGTGGAAAGGATTTCCTGTAATGTGATTCTCATCAGCTATTCTAAAGTCCCCTCCGCTTCCGTTCTGTGGATGGTGTTCTTGCCGTTCTCCATGTCTCCTTTCAACACTTTGGATTTGTAAAGTTGGGACACCAGGACCAGTCTCTGAGAGACCCACGCACAAGGAAGGAGGATGCAAGGGCGAGGTGGGCATGCTTGCTCATCCGGCGATTCCTTTACCTGAGGTGTTTGCTGTAGCACCCACCCTCCTCTGTGTTCATGTTGTGAAACATAATAAAAGTCTCCCACCCAGAAGACTTGGTGTTGGCCCTCAGTCAGCAAAAGTTATTAGGCCTCGTGATGGGTTTTACAGTGAGGCCCCAAATAGTCTCTGTCCCGGGATCACTCTTGGAAGCAAGGGAAGCGGGGAGGTTGCCTCAGGTTCTAGGTGCAGGACTCTTACCACCTTGCAGTCAAGGTTGGGGAGATAGTTCTGAATGTAATTCTGCCTTGCTAAGAATGCACAGAGGATGGAGTAAGCTGTCTCTCAGGTGAGTAAGTCAGCTCTCTGGTTTCCCTTGTGGGATCGACTAGGGGAGCAGTGGGAGGCGGGGTACAAGGGTCTTCCCCTTCTGAGAGTTCCATGTTGCACAGCTCTGTTCTAAGGGGTCTTTGATGGTGGCACAGCCTGGTTGCAGGCCGGGAGGAAGCATCAGTGTGGCAGGCCCTGGGAGAAGGAGGAAAAGAAAAGGAGTGGCTATCTCTTCCTGTTGTCGAAGGCACCAGCTTAATATTGATGTTTTCCAGGCTGAGCTCTCCGCCAGCTTGGTCTTTTCAGAGCTGAGAGCAATCCCTTCACTCCGCTCTAGATTTCCAAATTTCTGGGCTTGCTTGCTGCGCAAGGTGATGCATCTTTGATGTCTAAAGAATGTCATATTCTGGCAGTTAATGTGACAAACAGCACTTTGAGAGACTCGTATGTCTAAATCATCGGCTGAACAGCTCTGGGATGAGCAGTCCAGGAAGAGGCATCACCAGACACTTCCGTTACAAGCTTCACGTGACACTCATGTGCCATGTGCACCTGTTGCAGGCCCCCAGCATGGTCCTCTCCAGCTGTTCTTTTCTCCAGCTGTGGTTCTGGCACAGAGCCACATGATGGCTCAATGGTGAGGGTGAGGCAGGGAAAAGCCTACATGAACTTCCAATCCAGGCCAAAGCTTAGATTACAAAAAAATTGCAGCAGCCACGTTCACAAGCAACCCTGAAAATGAACATAAAGACCAGTGAGATAGCTCAGTAGGTAAAAGTGCTTACTGCCAAGTCAGGCAACCTGAGTTTGATCCCCAGGACCTACTTGGTTGAAGGAGAGAACCAGCTCCTGCAAGTTATTCTCTGCTTGCCACTCATGCTCCATGGAATTCATGCACGTGCGCATGCGCGCACACACACACACACACACACACACACACACACACACACACACATGCACTCCTGAGCATACATGCACATAACACACAAATGGATAATGTGTATTTTTAAAAAGAAAATGGATATGAGACAAATAATAAAATCATGATAAATCTGGAGATAAAACCTACATGAAACATAAAAAATTAATATTTGGATTGAAATAAAAATGTCTAGAACTTTCAGATCCAAAGGCGGAAATAAAAATGCAAGAAAAAGTGATATTGTTCAAAAACTGAAGCCTTGAGCTTAATTTGATTCTAGCCTTAATCTGGCTCTGCAATTGCAGCCAGGAAGAAAGAGGGAGAATAATTATACTTCAGTGGATGGCCACTTAAAATTCTGGGCCACAAGGTGTCCGTTTATATAAATACTTAACATTTAAAGATAAATGGCCAGAAGGGCTCTGTAAAGCAACAACAGAATATTGTTAATGCTGATAATTAAACTGAAAGCTCTAAAATGGGCCATGTAAAAGCTTTGATTCGAATGTAATTAAAATTGCAAAGGACGTAATAGCATGCAGCACGCAGCCAGATCCTTAGGAGCAGTAATTAATGGCCTAAGCCAGCTCACAAAAGGCAGGCATTTTTTGTAGATCCATATGTTTAATTCCACACTCTATTAATGTGAAGGGACTGCAACATCATGGTGCACAAATAAGGTTGCTTGGAGAGTAACACTTGTGTCTCTTGTCCTGATTGGTTCTGAACATGGGGGGTGACTAGAGCTCAATATGGCTGGGGTAGGGGGGATCAGGTTATGAGTCAGGGCTCACCATAGAAGCTGGGAACCATAAGTTTTTCTCCTCCTCTGAGTAACCTGCTGAGAGTACATATTAGAGGCTACGGTCACTGATTAGGCATCACGAGAGGCTGGGAAAGAAATATAATGAACAGGTTGGCCGGGGATATCAGGAGCCAAGGGGACCAGACAGAGCACCAGCAAGCACACACCTGGGAAGTGGGGCTTAGATACTATAGCTCCAGGTTGATTTTGCCACGCAGGAAGCCTAGCCTGGTGTGGCCAGATCTCCTGAGTTTTTTAAGTCAGGAGTCTGGCCCAGGTCAACCAGTCTTGGTCTTAGATGCTGGAACAGCTTTGGACTGTCTTAATACAGGCAGCATTCTAGAGAAGATGAGCACACTCCCCTGATTCCAGAGTCCTTCAGGGTCTTCCTATTTCATTTCTGCCCTCCCTGGGGAGGATTATCTGCCCTTCTCCAGTCCTGTGAACATCCAGAGCTGGCCAATACAAGCAAGGACTAGAATAAATGGTGCTCCGGAAACGTTAAGAGAAGTGAGGTTGGACTCTGATAGCTGCTGTGCCCACCACAGCCGCATATCCTTCTATGCTCTGCAAAGTTCACCAGACTGATGCAGTCCATAGTAGTAGACACCCAGTGCCTTGTCCACATACACCTGGCTCCCTTCAGTAGACACCCATCCTGGAAGGCAGTTCAAACAAAGGAACAGCACAGGACTCCCCAGGGACACCAGAGTTGACCTGGGGGAAGAAAGCAGGGTGCTGCTCTTGAAGGCTTCGGAGCCTAAGGGGAAATGACCAGGGCAGCAGCTGACACACTCTGACACTGTCTCCATGTCCAGGCTACTTCAAGGACCTCCCAGGGTTACATGTCTTAGTTAGAGCAGCACGGAGAGAAAACATTACACTTGTCTTCAGTGTAATGGAGACAAGAAAAGAGGCACAGAAACACTCGGGAACTTGAGTGTCATGCACAGCATTGGAGTTGAGGACACAGATCTGAATCCAGCAGTATCTCTTCAGAAGGTACACATTTAACTGCTGAATAACATTCTCACCTGGCTTGCTCATTCTGCTCTCTTAGTTCTTTTCTATTGCTGTGACAAAACACCATGACCAAGGCAACTTATTTGAAAAAGTGTTTAACTTGAGGACTTAGAGTTTCAGTATGAAAGTTCATGGCTGTCTTGGTGGAGAACGTGGTAGAGACAGGCAGACATGGCACTGGAACAGTACCTGGTAGCTTATGTCCTTATCTACAAGTATGAGGCAGAGGGCAAGCTAACTGGGGATGGCACAGAATTTTGAAAGTTCAAAGCCCACCTCGCTCCAGTGATGCCACTTGCCACTCATTCAACAAGGTCACACCTCCTAAACTTTCCCAAACAGTTCCACCAACCAGGGACCAAGCTGAGGCCATTCTCATCCAAACTGCAACAGCCTCCTACCTGAGGCCATTCATTTCCAAGAGTTTAAAAGCACCTATTTCATCAGAACCCTTGTGTCTGATGCTGGAGAGCCGAGGGAGCCAAGAGAGAAAGGTGAAGTTTACCTTCCAAAGGCAGGGCCCCAATCTCTGCTCTGCTGTGGCTTTCTCTTCAGTTCTCCTGTCCTAGTGGGTGATGTGCAGTTTTAATTTTAAACTTTTGTACTTATATCATTTCTACCTCTCCCTTTCCCTCTTTCCCCTTCTACTCCTCTGATCATTCTTCTTAATTTCATGACCTTCTCTTTGATAAGTATTGTTGTTTTACACACACACACACACACACACACACACACACACGACAACAGCAAACCCACCTACAAACCCAGGGACATTTTCCAGAAGGACTCAGTAAAGAAAAGGCCATCTAGATTTTAAGCAACACCAGAAGGCTGGTGAGCAAACAAATTCAGCACATCAAGTGTCTACAAAGATGTGTCAGGAGATTAAGGATGGCTACAGATTGAAAAGGACATTTCTTTGAGTGACTAATTGCCTTAAAAAGTCTGAAAGTGAGACCTTTTACTACAGTTCCTCATGTTGTGGTGACCCCCACTCATAAAATTACTTTCACTGCTACTTCATAATTTTAATTTTGCTACTGTTATGAGTCATAATGAAAATATCTGTGTTTTTTAATTGTCTTAGGTGGCCCCTATGAAAGGGTCATTCGACCTCCAAAGGGATCCAGATTGCTCTAAGGCATCTAAATGGTCTGGAGACTGCTTAAACTCGAAAATCAGTTTGTGGCATGATAGAACATAAAACTCAAGATTTGACACGGCTGCTTTCTTCTCATTTCCAGCTTCATTTATTTGTTTGTTTTCCTGGTACTCCATATATTGCTGTGTGCCTGTGACTTTTAGGCTCATTTATCTCTTTCTGTAAATGCATATCCCTCTCTCAGCGTCTCTGTGGGTGTGTCTCTCTCTGTCTTTGAGTTTGGCACACTGCTCTGGAACTTCATCAGCCTCCCTAACACTGAACACCCAGCTCTTTTGTGGAACAAAGAACCCCTGGAAGAGAGAGACATCTCTTGAAGTACTTGGATGCGATCTCATTATCCAGAGAGAGAAAGGAGAAACCTCTCCGCTCTGTCATCTCAATGAGAAAGACCTTTGAAACCATTATAGCTATTTTTTACAGTCATGCCTTTTATTCCTGGGATAGCTCGAAGATAGAAAAATAATTCTGAATACTCATTAGTGGATCCATGAACGTCAGGAGAATTTATTGGCATTTTGGTTGGGTTTCATTTGCTGCTGAAGGAGGATCTGTCAGGGAAAGCCTCTCTGTCTCACTCTCTAGGCCCCCAAGAAGCAAGCTGGGGAGGAACGGGTTTATTCAGCTTGCACTTCCACATTGTAGTGATCATAAAAAGAGAAAGAGCTATAAGAATGTGTTCTGGCGAGGTGTGGGGGAAGGGGGTGCCTTGGCTGGCCCATGCTGAGGCATTCCTTCCCCTTGAGGGACCAGACACATGCCGGTATGATATAGAATAGAGTTTATTTAGGGCATGGGGAGGGGAGTTAAGAGGATAGCAGAGGCAGAGAAAGGCAGGAAGGAGGATAGAGTAGAGAAATAGGGGATGGCCATGAACACGTAGAGAGAGGGAGGAAGGGAGTGGGGAGAGAGGGGGAACAAAGGGTCAAGAGTCAAGGGAGAGAAGCAGGAGTAAGAGAGAGGAGGGGGCAAGCAGCCCCTTTTATAGGGCCAGGCCTACCTGGCCATTGCCAGGTAACCATGGGGAGGAGCATACCTGACTGCTGCCAGGTATCTGTGGGGGTCACCAAAGGAAGTCAGGACTGGAACTCAAGCAGGTCAGGAAGCAGGAGCTGATGCAGAGGCCATGGAGGGATGTTCCTTACTGGCTTGCTTCCCCTGGCTTGCTCAGCTTGCCCTCCCATAGAACCCAAGACTACCTCCAGCTCAAGAATGGCACCACCCACAAGGGGTCCTCCCCCGTTGATCACTAATTGAGAAAATGCCTTACAGCTGGATCTCATGGAGACATTTCCTCACCTGAAACTCCTTTCTCTGTGATAACTACAGCTGGTGTCAAGTTGACACACAGAACCAGCCAGTACACTGCAAAAACACTAAGACCTGGGTTCATATCCCAAGTAGCCACATGAAAACCTGGAGCAACACTGTACATATGTAACTTGGTACAGGGAAAAATGCAGAGAACGTATGGCCAGCTGAAATAGCTGAAATGGCAAGCCACAGGTTCAGTTGGGGAACCTTGTATCAAGATGAAGACGCAGAACCATTGAGGAAGACACCAGACATCAACCTCTGAGCTACCCAGGTACATGCCAGCATTTGCGTGCTCACCCACACCCATACCTCATACATAATTTAAAAAAAAAAAAAATGGCTCACCTAGTTTTACAAAGAATTCAAGGGAGGCTGATATCTTAACAGAGTCTCTCACTTACGTAAACACATTCATAAGCCTTTTGCTGCCTTCCGCTCCAAGACTCGGGAGAAGCCATGATGTCACATAGGCCTGGAGTTTAAGCCTAAGCTGTGTGCAACAGTAGGGGGAAGAGTGGAAATCCCGTCAGCACAGACTCACTGTCAGGACTTCCAGCGCCTGAGGTAGCACTGGTCAGGGGGCCCAACATGGCTGTGTTATACCGGGCAAGTGTCAGCTGCCTACCTAACTCACACGGGGGCTTCAGGATTCACAGGGGATAGTAGGTAGGGAAGCTTGGGAATCTGATTTCTTATACTGACCAGGAGATCTCTTATACTGTCCTGTTATTTTCTGTCACACTGTTTATTTGTTTAATGTGTGGGAGTTCTACCACGCATGCGTGGAAGGCAGAGAGATCTGTTCTTCCTTCTACCATGTGGTCCTAGGGATCCATCTCAGGTCACCAGGACTGGTAAAAGTTCCAGACCTTCGTTAGGAAGTAGTTTGCCCTTTAAATCTGACTGTGAAGAGAAGATCACTTTTATAATGTCTCCACAATCATGGAGGGGCTTTCCCTTCTGGCTAGTATGTGGCCAGCGTCAGGCTCAGGTAACAAAGCTGTCACCTTCTTGGATAAGGGGAGGACCTGGCATCTCCCTCCGTGGCAGTAGAAAGGATGGGATCAGGTGGTTTTGCGACTGCCTTGGCACCATGTGGCGCTGGCAATTGGAGCCAGTAGGGAGATGGTACCATGGGCAAGAATTCACCCTCCAGGGAAGCTAATGGGCTGCTTTCTTGGTGTCTTTGGGCTTAAAGGTCTTTGCAGGATTGTGTGAGTTTCACATCAGGGCTCTACAGATCCCATGGTGACAAAAGTTCCCTATCTGGGAGCTGGGGGAGTTTATATGTGCCTAACCCTGTGTGGTGAATAGGGTGAGGTGGAGACCAGCTTCTCCCTCAAGCAGGCACCTGCCCAGCCAGACACCATGTGGCAACTTCAGAGGTCTTTCCTTAGGGCCACATGTATAGCCCTGTGCTTGATTACCTCCTATGGCAAGTGGGAGTGCCTGTCATGTGAAAGAGCTTCAGCAGATTGGCATGTTGAGGCCCATCCAAATTCCTTAGCCACAGAGCTGCAGGAACACTACACCAACATAGTCATTCACCGTTCACTTAGAAGTTACACATCCCCATTCTTACTCTGTCTATTTTTTTCAAGACTAATCCTCCTGAGTATCTCCTCAAGGCCTTTTCCTTAGGGACCAGTGCTACCTGGGTATCAGTTCAAGGCTTCAGATGTAATATCCTACAGGGTGATCTAGCTTTTGTTGGTTCTTCCTTTTGGGTCTTTACCTGGTCTGGACACCCAGCCTAGTCTCATCTGGTCTTCAGCTCAGAGACTCCACGAGTTGGTCTCACAGACACTTTGCCTATGGGAAGGGAACCCCGAAGTCCTGTTTAGGATGTGTGCTTCCCAGTTCCCGGGGCCTTTTGTGTGCTGAGAGACCTGGGAGCAGCCACTCCTCTCCACCATGGGGCCTTGGTGAAGGAGAGCTCACTGGGGCTTCCAGAAACATTGCAGGAATCTCTCTGGAATAAATGTTCCCCTACCACTGAGAGTGGACAAGGGGCAGTGTCACTGGAGGACTGGAGTCTTTGCTGACATCCCTCTCTTCCACACTCATTGATGTCAGAGTATGCACTCCAGGCTTCTGGGAAGGAAGTCACAGCAAGACCTGCTCTTTTCCACTCGATACTGGTCACCAGATACCTCTGATTTGTAAACATGGTTCCTCTTTGTTTGCCACATACTGAAGCCTTACCTTGTGAAAACGTCTCAGAGGGAGAAATGCCGAGTGTCTGTCAGAGACTAACTCAGAGACTCCAGCAGGAAGACACTGCCATGCTATGGCCTCTTCGGTGAATCCACTATTCAAAAAGGCTTCCATTTGATACCTAAGACTTTCAGAATGGCCTCTCCTAATTGTCCAACATTAAGGACACTGAGAGAAGCATTATCAGAATCAATGAATTTGGAAATGATGAGCCTTGACACGTCTACTAAAACCTGCAGCTTGAAACGTTGTTCACATAGAGGCCATAACAGTTAGTAGCAAGTGAAGACGACACAAAAACTCACAGTCTAAACTAATTAAAGGCAGGGCTGAAGAGATGAGTCAGTAGGTAAGAGTGCTCACTGCTCTTCCAGAGGTATATTTCCCATCACCCATATACAATGCCTCACACCCTTATGGAATTCAAGATCCAGGGCATCCCATGTCCTTTTCTGGATTTCTTGGGTGCCTGTACTCACTCATATACAAGCCTACCCGGAGACATACACATACACACATAAGTAAAAACTCTTAACAACAATCACTGTATGTGATTAGGCATTATGGGCCCCCAAGACATCTGACTGACAATGAGGACAAACTCATTTATTTTTGCTCTTGTTTGCTTGTGCTTTCTCAACAATGGCCACTACCGTTACCATGGCAGCTGGCAGGAACAGAGCCCTGACGGCTCAGGGAGTCCTCGGTCTCTGAGGAGTCCTTTGGAAAGGTGACTGAGCCACCGGTCAGTGCTGTATTTACAAGTCCTCAGCCATCCGTAGGCTCTCTTGCCTCCCTCAGCGGGTTGCTCTAAGATGACTATGATCCTGTTTGCTGTCTGAAGTCTTTTAAACCTTACTAAACTTCAACTTCTCTAGGGGGAAAGCATTCCTTTTTCCCACTCACCAGACAGTAACTGCAGACCTCACCTCATTTCAACCTCACAGGTGAGCATGTGACCCAGTCAAGCCAATCAACCGGGAAATCACATCTCTTTGACTTCAGTAATGGGTTAAGGGATGGCCATGTGGCTTGCAGGTAACCAATCAGAGCTGCTAAGAGTCGGGTCCAGAGGCTAGAATGGGACGCTGGAAAAGCTCAACCCTCTTCACGGCTAGACAAGATCTATCACTTGTGGGTGAAGCCTGGAGTGAGAAAGCCAGAGCTTAAATACTGGGGGAAGGAACAGATGGTCTCTTTGGGGTTCTGGACCCAGCTGTGCCAACGGCCAGCTATGACCTTGGCTTCTCGGCTGTTTGAACTGATGTGATTCACTGTTTTCCTTGATTAGATATAGTTAGATCTTTCATCCCGAGGGGCTCAGCAGAGCAGGGACTACTTTTAGCTTTGGGTCCTCGAGGCAGAAGTGGGTTCATGTCCCCCTCCCCCGACTACTCACTGCTCTCCTCTTCGGGAACCTGCCCCCACTGTTCACTCTGCCAGCTCCATACCTTCCGGTTGTTTGTCTCCCGTGTCCACTTTCAGCTCTCTGCACATCCAGCTGTTCTTAGAACCTGTACAGCAGGAATTTCGTGCTGCATTCAGTTCTCTTCCTCATTAGCACAGTGCGTTTCAGTCTGCGTGATGCGAGCTGAATGCTAAGTGCTGCTGCGCATTGGTTTGCATTCTTGAGCCTGCCTTCATCAGTGAGAGACTGTGTGTGCGCGCAGCTGGGCTACAACGGCAATTTGTTCTGATGGCTCAGAGATGTGATGTCACCCTGTCATTGACTCTCATTATGTCATTTTGGAAAGTATAGGGACATGGAAGTCCAATTTTCCCCCAAGTATCTCTTATATAAATAAATAAATAAGCATGCATTTAAACCCACTTTTCCTCTGATGGAACTTGGCAGGGGCTGTGAGGTGAAGAAATCTCAGCGAGAAGGCCAGTTAATCCACCATCAACAGCTCCAGCGATAGTGGCGCACTTTAAATCCCATTTGTAAATTATTTTTGTACAGAGTTTCTCATGAAGATTTGCAGCAGCAGTCTCCTGTGCTGGGTAACTTTTGTCCACTAGGCAGACACTAGAGTCACCTGGGAAGAAGCAACTTCGGATGCAGAATTTCCCAGATCAGATAGTCCTGTGGGCATGTCTATGGGGCATTTTCTTAATTGCTAGTTGATGTAAGAAGGCCTGGCCTACAATTGGCAGTACCATCGCTAGCATTTGGACCTGGACGATATAAGAGAGGTAGCTAAGTAGAGCAGGAAATAAGCCAGAAAGGAGTATTTCTCCATGGTTTACACTTCAAGCTTGTGTCTCCACTCCAACGACGGACATGCAGCAAATACTCTAAAACAAGCCCTTTCCTCCTCAAGTTGCTTTTGGTCATAGTATTCATCACAGAGACAGAAAGCAGACGAGAACACTTCCTATCTAGAGTGATATCCACCAATTGGCAGACAGCCAGATGTTTGAATCCCAACATCTGGTAATGAAAAGAGAAGTAACCCAACTTATCAAGCAGAAACCTCTGGGCTTCATGTGTCTTTAGAGGTGATATCCTGGCATTAGACAATGTGGGGACCTGGGCCGCTGGCCAGAAAGCCTTGTGACAATGCAGTGCTCTTCCTCCTATCAGTTACTTTATCAGATACTCTGTCACCCGTGTGCAGTCATGTAGCTGTCTTGAGTCTCGGCTCCATCTGTGCACAGAAGAAAGAGCTGTGCTGTGAGATGGAAAGCTGAAGGTGGCTGCAGTCGGTTCTGGCCTCTGAGGGCAGAAATGACACCACATCACTCATCACCCAGCTCTGCAGTAAGGAGGACCTACAATCTATTTTATGGAGCAAAAATAAACCATTGCTAGAAGCAGACTGCCTCCAAGAACTTCCAAAGACACCTAAGGGGCTCATCAAGGCACACACTGGTACTCGAGCAATATTTCCAACTTGTATGATTTTGAGTAAAGGGAAGGAAGGACAGAAAGGAGAGAGAAACAGAGGAATAAAAGTAAAAAAGAAAAAAGAAAGAAAGGGCTGGAGGGAGGGAGAGGAAGACAGGGAACGAGGGAGGAAAGAAGGAAAAAGCAAAAACAGGTACAGAAAGCTAGATCAGCAAAAGTTTGTGTCAACACCACAGTCGAGTGGTGCGAGGCCGGTCTTGGAGCAGGCTTGCCAGGGGCTGTCCCAGGGAGTGGCATATCAAATGCCGCTATGTGGCAATCTCAGCTGACTTGTTTCTTACATAGTGAAAGGAAGAAAGAACAAAAAGGTGGTGAAGAGAGATTCTGTTCATCTTTAAGCTTTCTTCTTAGAGAAATGGACTTCCCAGTGAGGTGGGGAGTTCCCGTCTGGAGCCATGCTGTCAGAGACCAAACACACAGGTGGCATGTTTGACAGAGGAAGCCAGACATCTGGGGAAAAATTTTTTGGGTGGAGGAGAGGTTCGACAGGGTTTCTCTGTATAGCCTTGGCTGGCCTTGAACTCAGAAATCCACCTGCCTCTGCCTCCCAAGTGCTGGGATTAAAGGCATGCTCCACCATCGCCCGGCTGGGGAAATGTTAAGATTGCTAGAGAACTGGCTTCTGTGCTTCACACTGACTCCAGGAGACAGAACAGCAGCCTTAGTGGCATGCCTGAAGAAGCTTAAGCCACTTGGAAACCAATGCTTCTCAGCCTTCAGCAGAGTCCAGAGGAGACAGAAACGGTGGCAGCTACAACAGAGCATGAGCCTGAAGGATGCTTTGCACTCATGAGGAAGCCATTGCTCCTCTTCAGAAACCCCACAGGAATGAAGAGTGGGCAGAGTTAAATCACTGGCTTCCCCTCATCATCGAGCAATAACCCCAGCTCCCTTCTAATTAGTGCCTGCGTGCAGCCCTGTGCTGTCATCTCTAGATAGCATTCTGGGATGGTTGAACAGTTACAGGGTCTCAGATAGTACAGGGTCATTGTAGATCAGAGCATTGCCACCCATACAGGGTCATGCATAAGAGGTCCGAAGGGGACAACTAAACTCTGGGCACACAGCATAATAGCACCTGTAACTATGCCAGAAGAGTCAGAGAATCACCCAGACTCCTTGTCATTTTAGTATACAATGCTACACATAATGAGCAGTGTTGGGGAATGGAGTGTGTGTGTGTGTGTGTGTGTGTGTGTGTGTGTATGTGTGTTTTATGTTTTTTATGTTTGAATATGCATTTATATGTGTGTGAGGGTTTTGTGTTTATGGAAAGGGTTACATCTGTGTGTGTTTTGGTGGGGCTTTATGTGTACGTTGGCGGTGTGTGTGTGTGTGTGTGTGTGAGAGAGAGAGAGAGAGAGAGAGGGGGGGGGAAGGGAAAGAGAAAGAGAGAGAGCTCCATACACTCAATTTGGAAGCAAGGATCTGCATATTTAAAATAAAAACTCACATTTGAATTGGACTTTTAAAAATAAAACAACACAGCATATGCCCCCAGCCAGCGACTTCAAAGTTCTGATGGAGACTCAGATCGTCCACCCTCCTGGTCACAGAGGGGTCCATTCTCCAGCCAGCTGACCACTGCCTTCTGCAGGATCTGCCGGGCTGCTTACCATGAGTAAAATCATAGCTATTGAATGAATGTTGGGACACTTTTTTTAATGTGTGCACTAAAGAAAAGGAAACAATTTGTCACAATCCCCCATGGATCACAGAGAAAAGCAGAACACCATTTAAATAAAGCCCACTGTGTCCCCACTTGCCTTGTGGGAGTTAGTCAATGTTTACTCCATAGCTTTCTTTGCTTTGTGATCACAGCAGGTAAATGGGGAGTGCAGCTTGGGGACACATGGACAAAACCTACAGGGAGGGGCTAAAGAGGAAATGGTCAAATGACCTCTCTGGAAGGAATCCATCTGCGATGTATTATTCCCATGGTGAGCTACACCTCATCTAATCCAGGCAAGCCCAAGTTCTTGGCTCTTTCAAGGCAGTAGCTGTCAGCAGGCATCTGAGGAGCTTTGGTAAATGTTTAGTTAATTAGATGTCAAGAACATCATCTGGGAATAAACAGAGTAACTTCATATCGAGACAGGCTGACAGAGCTGAAATCAATTGCTAATTAAAGGGAGGATTGGATGAGGGACAAAAATAAATCCAGGATTCGGGATCCCAGTCTTTGTTTTCACCCTCCTTTCTCCTATGATTACAGGGCACTGGATTTTACGTCTTGGCTTACTGTTTATTTCAGATTGTATCCTAGACCTTGTAAAATGTTACTTTATTGAACATCTAGGTTTTGACACCTTTCTTTAAGCAGAATTGGATTTAGGCTGGTAGTTAAGTTATTGGATGATCAAATTCATTCTTTTAGGCTCTTTCTTAAACTCTAGGGGTCCTAAAGTAGCCTAGGGTTTAGTCTCACTACAATATTATGCCCTTCATAAACTCTTTGCTACATGCCCTAGGTGGTTAACCTACTCTCCCCTCTGGCTGGTTAAAAGTAAAACTCCACCAGCCAGGTGTGAGTCCTGAGGGTTGTAGGCAGCAGTTCTTGCCCAGTCTTGGGGTCTCATCTTACAAATACACAGCTTGGATCCCGAGTCTCTAAGAAACATTGAGGTGGAGTTCTGGAGCATAGCTCCTCCCTCTCTAGCAGGCTACTCTGCGAAGCTATCTCAGTTTCTGTTAACCCCAGACTGTCTCTTCAGCTTGTCAAAACTGTTCTGTTCACTGGGAGCACCTCCCTTTGCACTATGGTCTGAGAGGTGCTTCTAGGAGGAACTCTAGGTTAACATTGACTTTGCTTGCCAAAGTCCTCACATTACTAAGTAGTTAGAGTACTGGTGAGGTACAGCTTTCACATGGGGTAAGATGGGAAAAGGACAGAGCCATCAAAATACATGAGCATTCTACCTGTTCTCTTCCTGATCTACAAGAGATGTGAGCTCGAAGCTTCCTGCCGTCACAGACCCAGACCTGGTTCCCTGCCACCACGCTTTTCCCACCCTGGTAGACTTTTGTATCCCCAGAACTGTGAACTGAAACAAACTTAATCTTCCTTTAAAAGACTTGGGTCAGGCATTGTCTCTTAGTAGTTAACACGTGGTCACATTATGTGGTTGAACTTGTTATTTCTTCTCTCAAGAATGGCAGTCGTATATCACCTGGAAGCTATAGTTTGTAGTGTGCAAATGTATCTGATACTGGTTTCTGGGTTGTGGACAGACATGGAAGTTTGTAGTGCCTCTGTTTCTGGATATGTATAATGCACTGTTGCTGCTGGCAGCTTGTTACCAGGAAACATGTAGTTAAATGGAAAACAGAACCTGGACATTAGAGTGGAGTAGAGATGGCCACTGGGTGGGGAACTAAGAAAGAAGTCCACCATGAGACTGAACAGTAAAGGCTCAAAGACCGAGTATGCCCTCATTTCCCCCATCTGGAAACCTACCCAATATCAATACAGATCCAACAGTTGCTTGGCACTGATAGGCTACATAAATGTTAAAAAAGATTTTATTTGGTCTCACTCTTAGCATTTCTTCTAGGCCTCTCCCAACAGTTACCTAGCAACAGCCAGGTAGGAGCCTGGCTTGCTATAAAAGGACTGTTCGGCCTCTCTAGCTCTCGCTGACCCTTCTCTCTCTTTCTGGCCTTTTTTTGGCCTGTGTCTTTCCCTCCCCTCCCTTTCTCTCTCCACATGTTCCTGGCTGCCAGCTTCTTCTCTTCTTTCTCTCTCTCTTCTCTGTCTCCTCTCTTTTTCTGCCTCTACTCCCTTCTCAAACCCCCTTCTCATGCCTCAAAATAAACTTCATTCTATACTAGATCCGTCATATGGCTAGTACCTTGGGGGGAGGGGGATGGGAGGGTAGGGAGTGCCTCAGCATTGTTCTTCGGTTTACAAAACATATCACTTGAAATTCAAAGTGATTTACTCCAACAAAGCTAAGAAGGAAAGGGATCATGTTGCATTTACAAATTGATTTGTATGACTCTGTGTGTGTGTGTGTGTGTGTGTGTGTGTGTGTGTGTGTATCCAGGAGTGCACATATGAGAGTGTGTAGAGTCCTGAGATCAACCTTGAACATTGTTTCTCAGGACATTGGCCACCTTGGTTGCTTCAACATGTCCTCTCCCTTTTAACTGGAATGTGTCATTCAGCTACCTCCTCTAGCTTCAATGGCAAGCACATCACTGGCTGAGCTATCTCTCCAGCCCCAGCTGTTAACTTCTATTTAACAAACAAGCTGACCTCACTGTATTTTCCCCTGGCCTTGAGCACTTGAATAATGGCGTCTCTTCCATACAAGAAAGACCAGGTGGACTGACTGGCAGGGGCTGGGAATGTGAATCAAATTGTCTCATAGTAGGTAACTGTCTTATGGCCTCTGGCTACCCTCAATCCCAACTCTTTTCTTAACTCTTTTGTTTCTTCAACTTCCTGGCCAGAAAAGCCCTACCTTTCTGTCCTTTCTGTCCATCCACCTGGCCAGCCAGCTCTGCTCTGGCTTCTGTAGACTTATTTGTCCTGTGTGTCAGGCTTCTTGTTTCGTGCATAGTCTCTGAACAGCATGCATCTTGCTCTTGGAACTGCTTCTTAATCAGATATATGGGTCACTGGAGTGTCAACGTGTGTCTTGCCCAAGCTAGGGAAGGAATCTGAAAGCTCTTGGGTATAGAATAAAAACTTTGTTCAAAGAATGAAAACAAGCCTGAGGGGAAGCCACAGAGCAACACATGCTTGCTAGCTGCAAGCAAATAGAATCAAGTGGGGACTGTTAGTCGCTGCGGGTAGGGCTGCCGATGCTGGAATTTGGCCTTTTTAAAGATACAATTCTAGTTCTTTAGGTAGAGAGATGGTTCAGCCTTTAAGAGCACTGACTGCTCTTGCAGAGGATCTGGGTTCTGTTTTCTAGTACCAACATGGTGGCTCACAGCTGTTAGTAACTCAAGTTCTAGGGGTCTAATCCCTTCTTCTGACTGGCACAAGACTATAGGCAGGCAAAACACTCATGCACATAAATAAAAAGAACTCAAAGACCTCTGGTTCCGGTTCTGGACTTGATTTGCTAGCCTCAAATCTAACAGCAATTCCATAAAGCATCAGCATATGAGGTTGGGAAAGCTTCCATTGGACATAATGAAGCTGTCTTGATGGGCAGGCAGTGTTAGATTCCAACTCCCAAAATCCCCCAAATGGGTGTAATGAAACTATCTGGATGGGCAGTATTAGATTCCCATTCTGCAAACTCCCCCAAACGGCAGAGCTATTGACAGTGTCCAAAATGACCCTCTGGACTCAGCTCAGGCTGGACTCTGACAGAGTAAACAGAAAGGTTGAGAAACATAAGCCTTCTTCAGAAACTTGTGAGACGGGTTTCTATCTACTAGGAAATGTTCTTATCTCCCCTTGCCTCAGGCAAAAGAGCTCTCTAGGTCTCTATTAGCACCCAGCTGTAACACATATTCATGTCCCCCACTGATACTCTAAAATTCCAGGCTGTCTGGCTGCCAAACCTCCCTCCCTAAAGCTAACCTTCTCCCCTTTTTATAACTGGCAAGTCTGTCCTCACCTTCTTGCTATTCTCTCTGCCTCCCAGGAGGTGGCCATGGTGGCTCTGAACTCCCACAAATGCCTCTGGCCCATTCTCTCTCCACCTGAGAGTTAGCCACCCAGCATCTTCATATTCCCAAGAATTTTCTCCTTTCCACCAGTGTGGTGGTCTAGTTCTGAGGTCTCCCTGTGCCTTGCTTGTGGGCAGCAAGTCTGGGACCCAGCTGTTATGGTGTATAGATGTGTCTTCTCTGAGCTGGAGACCACAAAAGGATTTGGCTTAATGTTTTGCATCCCATCAGGCTGCCTGCAATGGAATTTGCAGCAATTAATTTGGGTTTAGCATCTCTGACTCTCAGAATCCTGATTTAATAAGTCCCATGGGGCCCCCAGGTGTGTATTGACACACTTGGCTCTTTAGCTGAAGATGAATTGAATATAGCTAGAAAATGTCCGGACCTGCAATTGTGAAGGAAAAGTAGATTAATGTTAACTGCCTATGAAGAAC
The DNA here is from genome assembly GCA_019843815.1 of Montemys delectorum. NCBI lineage: Eukaryota > Metazoa > Chordata > Mammalia > Rodentia > Muridae > Montemys > Montemys delectorum. Next base: position 42,785 of record JADRCD010216663.1, read on the forward strand.
CCATCCCAGATCTGCCTCCCTATCCCGCCTTTTCTCTCCCAAAAGCTGCTTAGGATACAGTATTCCCCCGACCTCCCTCTTGCCACAGATCACAGCTAACAGTGAGCAATTGTAAACCAGCAACTGTTCACTAAAGAAATTGTTCCATTTGATTGTGAGACAGGATGGGGCACAGGAGGGAAAAGGAGGCCTTGGCTCAGAGACTGGTTATAGCACCTCACCAGCAGCTGGGAATTAACGTTTCTTTGACATAAAGATATTTTCAAATGAGAATGTTAAATAACAATGAACCATGCCTTTCATTGTAGTAGTCCTTTCCCAGACACCTAAAAGCTTCACAAACAAGACTCTAACTTAGTTTACAGTGAAAGCATCCTAACTTGGAACAGCTCTCATGATAGCTGGGGTTTATCTCAGCAGGTATAATCCTAGCTGTGTCACCTCTGGAGCCATTCTATGATTTTACTCAAATTCCTTAACCGTTCTTTAAAAAATAATAACTTTAGAACCCACCAAGATCAGGAAGTGCAACTCTGCTCTGGGAAACCCATGCCCACACCCTTAGGTGTGTCTTCTTTCCCTAAACAAATTTCTTCTGTTAATGCCTTTGCTTAATTCTGTGAAAAAAAAATCATTTTTTTGTAAACCCTAGCTCTGCCTCATACTGTCAGGTTCTGAAATTATTTTCTGTGGTGAACTGGTGAACTCAAGGCTTCAGCTTGGCTTGAATGGAGGGCTCTGACAAGAACACCCCAGGCTATTGCCCAAGGCAGTGTGGAGCTGTGTCTCTGACCCACACTCACTGCCCTTGACACTTGGAGAACCCAGGGCACCCCAGACTATTGTGACCCGCCCCCCAGGTGCTCCTATGGACATGTCTACATCCTCCTTCCTTCCCTCATGGCTGAGGACTGGAATATCTCCTGGGTAGACTTCCCCTTTCAAAGTGTGTCCCCTAACGCCAGCCAGGCACTTCCAGGCACTTCATTTCTTAAAGAGCAGCTCTCTTCTACTAGGCCCTGCAGGGCGCTGCTTGCCTGCTGGAAGGGGTTGGCAGAGAGAGCTGCTGCTGTTTGCCTTGGCAGCATGTCACACGTACATCTGTCTTGTCTTTAGAAGCTAGAATCTTGCTGTAGGCTGTTCTGTGCGAGGAGGACTTATTAAATCAACTTTATTGAAGTGTAATTTACACCGATAAAATGCAGTTTTTTTAAGTGCACAATTGATAAATTTTGACAAATGTATACATCTGTCTAACTGCCACTTCAATCTAAAGCATTTCAATGCCCCCCACCTCCCGCACCACCACCACACCATTTATACCCCTTAAGAGTTCATCTCTATCCTACAGGCAACCAACAGACTAATTTCTGTCAACACTGATAAGTTTTGCTGGTTTGAAAATTGCATATCAATACAGTTAACGGCCTGCATCCTTAATGTCAGCCTTTTACTTAGTCCATGAGGAAGTCTACAGGATCTTATGTTTTCAGTTCTCTGACTGGTGGATTGTATTCCATTGTGTGAATATAGTACAGCTTTCCAAATATCAGAGAACATTGAGTTTTGGCTATTATAAACAAAGCTGCTGTAAACATTTATTTTTTAAGGTTTTTGTTGACATAGATTTTTTTAATTCTTATATATGTGTGATGTGCGTCTTGTACATTCATGACTGTGTGCATATATACATGCATGCCGTCACATGCAGAAGCTAGAGAAGAATCTGAGGTTGAAAATACTGGCTGGAAAAAAACTGCATGCAGACCTAGTCATAAGAAAGCTGATGTAGTCATATTAAATGGATGATCAGAATTCGTGGTGTGCAGTGTTCTTATTTACTGACCCATCTCCCCAGCCCCTAGCTGAAAAATGTGGTACTGGAATGCCTCTTATTGATTAGAAGGGATGTCACAATTTAACTCAAAAGCTCCTCCCATCCCTTCCTTCCCCACTTCTCTGTAGCTGACGTGGCTCACACATCACACTGCTTGGGGCTAGCCCTGGCACCTGCTTAGGCTCTTGTCTGCAGCTTGCTCCCAGTCTCATTCCATAAACATGACAGTTTATGTCAATTTGACACAAGGTAGAGCCATCTGAGAGGGGGAAACTTCAGTTGAGAAAAATGGCTCCATCTAGTTGGCCTGTAGGCAAGTCTTGGAGGCATTTTCTTAATTAAAGATTGGTATGGGAGGACCCAGTCCACTGTAGTCAGGGCTACCTCTGGACAGGTAGTTGTGGTTGTATAAAAGAGCACTCTAGTGAGCCATGGAAGCAAGTCCAAAGGCTGCACCCTTCGTTAGCTTCTGTAAGAGCTCCTTCCACCAGGTTCCTACCAGGTTTGAGTTCCTGCCCTTCCTTCAACTATGATGTGGAACTCTAAGGTGAAATCAACTTTTTCCTCCCCAACTTGCTTTTGGTCATGGTGTTTCATCACAGCAATGGTAACCCTAACTTAGACAGCAGCCCCTGGTTTTGTTCCCACATCTACAGAGCATGTTGCATGGGCTTATTGTCTACATCTATGGCTGTCCTGTCTCTCCTCACTCTACCTCTCCCCTGAGATTTATGCTTCCTACATGATCTCTTAGTCTCCTGTCTCCTCTCAACCCTACTCATGACACACAGAGATGCTAACACCTCCTTCTAAGACCACCCCTGGAGCCTTCTGTAGTAGTTTGCATGATAATGGCTCTGTAAGCTCATATACTGAAGGCTTGGTCTCTGGTTACAGGAACTCTTTGAGAAAGGTTAGGAAGTGTGGCATTGTTGGTGGAGGGGTGTTACTGGAGCCAGGCTTTCAGGTCACAAAAGCCCATATCATTCCAAGCCTCTCTCTGCCATCTCAAGATGTCAGCTCTCAGCTACTGCTCCAGTGCCTATCTGCCACCATGCTCCCCATTGTGATGGCCATGGCCTCATCCTCTGAAACCTTAAGCCCCCAGTATGCTTCCTTCTGTAAGCTGCCTTGGTCATGGTGTCTTGCCAAGTCCCTTAAGGCATGAGCCCCACCCCTGGAGCAGAGCCAGCAGAGTGTGGGCCTCCACGAGTGTCCAGGGTTGCTTTGGACGTAGAGCTTTTTTAATATAATAATGTACATAATTTACTTTATGTTCCTCCCTTGGGATATGTTCTGTCTGCCAAAGTTATTGAGGAATCATCTCCCTGCCACGGTTAATGACACCATGATAATTAAAAGCAACACAAATCTGAGGGTCTGTCTGAGCAAAATATTAAACTCTGTGACCTTCAGGATATCCCTTAAGGCTGTAGGAAAGAACTCTGTAAACATGAGTTCAAGAATGTATAATTTCTGAACTATGCAAAGTATAAGGATGCAATATGAATTGTATGAGGGGCTTTGTGGATTTAAAAGAACAAAGGCAGGTGTACTATGAGTCAATTTGTCAGAAAGATATTAAAGAAAGAGATAAAGAGATTTGGGGAACGGTGATCACAGGGCAAGATCCCACCCAGCTAAGTTTATTCTTTTTGCTTACAAAGGCAGGGAGATTCCTGAGTTCCATGTCAGCCTGAGACAGAGCTACTTTAGGTCCAGAAGTGACAGGAATAGTAATCTCAGAGCTATATCCCATCCAGCTGGCTTATTGTCTGTGCTTATAAAGGCAAGAGGATCTCTGAATACATTTGCCATGTTAAAAAAAAAAAAGTGTACTTGCTGTTTTCTTCTAAGAATTTATTCGTAGGGGCTAAGGTCATAAAATGCTGATTCATGGGATAACCAAAAGGGAACCTGGATAAACAATTGAATTGATATATAAATAAAAGACTAAGCTTTTGGTCTACAAGAGTTGAGCTATCTGGAGATCTCTGGAGAGTTGCCTCAAGCAGAACACAAAGCTGCCAGCTTGTACCCCATCAATTGACTTCAAGTCATTTCTTTTGCTGATTCCAAACACTCCTTCTTTAGGAACCCCAAACAAGCTGAGGCTGGTCCTTGACAGTGTCTTATCACAGAAATAAAAATGTAACTAAGATGGCTTCCTTCCCTGCCTCTGGCTGGTCCAGCATGTACCTTTGCCCTTATCTTCCTCCCATAACTACTTCAATAATTGTGGACCACTGTCTGTGTCCAACCTAGTCTTATGTCTTAGTCAGGGTTTCTATTCCTGCACAAACATCATGACCAAGAAGCAAGTTGGGGAGGAAAGGGTTTATTCAGCTTACACTTCCACATTGCTGTTGATCACCAGAGGAAGTCAGGACTGGAACTCAAGCAGGTCAGGAAACAGGAACTGACACAGAGGCCATGGAGGGATGTTCCTTGCTGGCTTGCTTCTCTTGGCTTGCTTCTCTTGGCTTGCTCAGCCTGCTCTCTTATAAACCGAAGACTTCCAGCCCAGGCATGGCACCACCCACAAGGGGCCTACCCCCTTGATCACTAATTGAGAAAATGCCCCACAGCTGGGTCTCATGGAGGCACTTCCCCAACTGAAGCTCCCTTCTCTGTGATAACTCCAGCCTGTGTCAAGTAGACACACAAAACCAGCCAGTACAATTGACCCATTGTCAACTTGACACACAAACACATTACTATTAAGCCTCAACCCTTATTTTCTTATTCATCCCCAAGATCTAAAGTCCCATAGTCTTTACATATTAAAAGTTAAATCAATTTAAAATGTCTAATATCTTTTAAAATTTAAGGTCTCTTAACTGTGGGCTCCACTAAAATACTTTCTTCCTTCAAGAGGGAAAAATATCAGGGCACAGTCACAATCAAAAGCAAAACCGATGTCTGGGATCCAACTCACGATCTTCTGGGCTCCACCAAGGGCTTGAGTCACCTCTCCAACTCTGCCCTTTGTAGCACACATCTTGTCTTCTGGGCTCCAGATGCCTGTACTCCACTGCTGCTGCTGTCCTTGGTGGTCATTGCATGGCACTGGCATTCCCAAAACACTGCTGTAACTAGGCTTTACCAGTAGCCTCTCATAGACTGTCTTCATGGTGCCAAGCCTCAACTCCTTTGTATGACACCTTCAGTCCTGGGCCATCAACTGCAAACTGAGGCTGCACCTTCACCAATGGCCTTCCATGGCCTCTCACTGTGCCAAGCCTCAGCTGTTCTTCATGACCCCTTCATGCTGTCAAAACCAGTACCACCTGGGTGACTCTTACACATTACCAAGTCCTGCTGCAGCACAAGGCACAACCTTGGCTATCTCTGGAATACAGCCTTTCTGTGCTCTCAGAAAACACTTCCCAGAAGATGTCACCTCAATGATGCTGGTCTCTTCTTAATCACCATTAATTTCTTAGCTCCAGCTAACCAGCATCAATAGTCCCAGTAATGCAAAGTTTTCACTTTAGTAGTTCTGGTATCTTGTTAATCACAGCTGATACTTCAGCCCCAGCTAACTAGAACCACAGAATCTTCACAATCAAAACAACATGGCCCTGATAAGAGTCTTTAATCTTCCCTCTGAAATTTCACAAGCCAGGCCATCATCTCTGCACTGTTCTCAACATGATCTTCCAAGCTCCTACAGAATATCCCATAGAGTTCTTAACAATCAATCACTCTTCTAGCTCAAAGTTCCAAAGACCTTCCACAGTCCTCCCCAAAACATGGTCAGGTTGTCACAGGAATACCCTACTATGCTGGTACCAATTTGTCTTAGTCAGGGTTTCTATTCCTGTACAAACATCATGACCAAGAAGTTGGGGAGGAAAGGATTTATTTAGCTTACTTCCACATGGCTGTTGATTACCAGAGGAAGTCAGAACTAGAACTCAAGCAGGCCAGGAAACAGGAACTGACACAGAGGCCATGGAGGGATGTTCCTTGCTGGCTTGCTTCTCCTGGCTTGCTCAGCCTGCTCTCTTATAAACTGAAGACTTCCAGCCCCGGGATGGTACCACCCACAAGGGGCCCTACCCCCTTGATCACTGAGAAAATGCCCTACAGCTGGGTCTCATGGAGGCACTTCCCCAACTGAAGCTCCCTTCTCTGTGATAACTCCATCCTGGGTCAAGTTGACACACAAAACCAGCCAGTACATCTTACCTGAAGCACTTTATCTATCTTCTCATGATCCAGTTTATACCTCAAGTACTAGCTCAATCCTGAGGAGACCCTTTGGACACCATTTATCCTAGGATACCATTATCTGATTTTGTTGTTTCTAAAACATCTGTTGAACTTGCCTCATAGGTAAACTTATGCTAAGACATTATTCAGATATTTCTCTGTGACTCATTGTTATTGTGGTGCTGGAGCTGGACAGAAGCTCATTTTGTTGTCTAGAGACAACCTGGTTAGGGAGCTTATCCTTCTCCGGTCCTCTCTTCCTCAAAGTATGTTCATCTGAGTGACCAGAGGAGAAATAGGTCCTCTGCCCTAAGGAGAGCCCTCTCCCCTCACTTCCAAAATGCTAGTTTCCTTAATTCCACACTTCCCCACACAGAGAGCAAGTGCTCTGCTATTGAGCTACATCCTCAAGCCTTCAGTTTATTGTGAAGTAAAGTCTTTTTGTGTAGACTATACTGGTCTCTAACTCATGATACTCCTGCCTCAGTCTGTTGATTACAGGAGTATACCATTACACTCAGTGGAGATTCTTATAAACTTTTGAATTATATAAGAATAATGATGTCACTGAAAATGAAATATATATTACAAAATACCATGTATGTACACACACATACACACACATACACACACATGCACACACACCTCAACTAATCTTTTCTTAAAGGAACAGACAAAACCTTTGTCTGAAGTGTTGGGGTCCCAGTCTTCTGTTGTCCTGGATCCCTCCTCCACTAACCTTCTAGCCCCATGCCTTCTGCCATCTTTGCCCAATGGCACACCCAACTTTGATCCCTTCCTGTCACTCAATCTGACTTCCTCACCACAGAACCCTTGGCATTCTAGCCCAGAATCTTTCATCCTAACAACTGTCAATCTTGGGACTGTTTTGCCATGCCTTTGTCACTGTAGACTCGGTGACTATAGACTAGGTGACTAATTCCAAATCCCAGCTGTGGGAATAATAGCTATCAGTGCACTCTGGGTGTCCCTGCCGTGACAGAATGCCTCTGTCATAGCCATGGCAGCCAGTGGAATGTTATGACTCACTGGAGATGCTGTAGGGAATAAATCCCTCATCAGTTGAGAGCTGCTGCCCCCATCTATTCTCAGAGAGTATTTGTATTAGCCTCACTCACAGTCGCTAAGGAGTCAGAACACAGGAACCTCTGAGCAACAGCAGGTTGAGACCTGGGCCTTGTCATGAAGCTCTTCTTCAATGGAAGTCACAGCCTGTGCTCTGTGGGATGGAAATGAGCAAGAGAATATTACTGTTTTATCTCCAGACCCTTTCTCACCTGAAGGATGGCTTTCTGGAGTTGAAGAGTCTTCCTTCCTTCCTTTCTTTCTCTCTCTCTTTCTTTCTTTCTTTCTTCATTTCTTTCTTTCTTTCTTTCTTTTTATTGTTGTTTTGGAATTGAAGAGTCCCTTCCTTCCTTCCTTGTCAGGGACAGAGTGTCCCTGTTGTCCCTGAGAATTTGACCTTATCTGAGTAACAGTCTATTCTCAGAGGAACCATGGAGTGTTCTCGGAAAAACCATAAAATGTTTTGTCAACGCTTCCACTCCGGCCAGGTGTGAAGCCAGGTGTACACCCCCGCCCCATTTCCTCTTACCGCTTCCTTGCTCTGCAAGTATAATTGCCCTGCCCTTCTGAAGTAAAGTTAGGCTTTGACAACCGTTTTTGCTTGGCCTCGTTCCTCTCTCTCGCACGTTTCTTTCAGGCTCAGTCCCCTTCGGACCCTGGTTAATTACTCGCCCCGCGGGCCGGGGCAGTGGCGCCCGAACAGGGACCCAAAGTACGGACGATTGCCAGACGGAACACATAAGCAGAGTTCTGATTATATAGAATGTTGGATATGCTTTTCCTCCTTGCCCCCCTTTTATGAAGGAATAGCCGTCTTTGGTAATTCAATAACTAATGATTAGTCCGCTCTTAGATGGGCCCCCGAGCCTGGGGCCCAGGGCCTCTCCTTAAGCCAAGTTTCGGGTATAGGCACCTGCCTTTTGGGACCTTCTATGCTTCCCCCCTCTAGCTTGATTGCCATTTGTAATGTTTCATATACTGTTAATAGTTCTTTTATATATTATGCCGCCCCTGCTGATACTTGGTTTATTTGTTCCATGGGTTTGACCACCCATATTTTTTCAGAAAATTTTTTAGAAAATCGGGATTATTGTGCTCTAATACGCCTTCTCCCAGGCTTATCTTGCGCCCACCCTCTGATCTCCTTCCATCCTCCTTGATAGATTCCCCCAGAACCCGTCGTGAGCCTGTTTTTGCTCTTACCCTGGCTATAGTGCTGGGAGTGGGGACAGTGGGGGCAGGGATGGGCATTGCCTCACTGGTCACTTCCAACCAAAAATACAGTGACCTATCTAAAGCTATTGATAAAGATATTCAGGAACTTCAGCTAGGGTTACAACATTTAAAGGACTCTGTCGCCTCCTTGGCTGAAGTGACCCTTCAAAATATAAGAGGACTAGACCTCCTTTTTCTCAAGGAGGGGGGACTTTGTGCATCACTTAAAGAAGAATGCTGTTTTTTCAAAGATTCAACAGTATTAGTTCAAAACAGTTTGGATAAAATTAAAAAGAATCTGGAGGAGAGGCAGAGACAAAGAGAGAAAGATGAGAGCTGGTATAAAGGCTGGTTCTCTACATCTCCCTGGCTTTCTACCTTAATACCCTCAATCCTGGGACCCCTTGTTGGGCTTCTTTTACTCTTATCCTTTGGCCCTTGGGTATTTTCTAGATTAACCTCTTTTATCAAAAAACAGATAGATTCGGCCGTGAGCAGGCCTGTTGCGGTTCACTATCATCAGCTTTCTTCTATGGAGATTGAAAACACGGCAGCCTAAGAAGACGCCAAAGCTGGAGAGATGGAACCCAGCAATAGGCTGAATTTTTCTAGACTCCTTCCTCCCCCCACATGCCCCCCATTCAGTGCTCCCTGGCTTTGCGCCTTCCGGGGCGGAAATAATTAAAAATTAATATTGCCCTATTCTTTCCCTAAAGATACCTTGGAGTGCCGCCCTTAATACGGAACTCTTTGAGTGGATCAAAAATTTAATCTTGATCGACACCAAAGGCCGGTCCCCTGACTGGGCACAGGAT
>JADRCD010216664.1:0-52446 GCA_019843815.1 Montemys delectorum
GAGAGAGAGAGAGAGAGAGAGAGAGAGAGAGAGAGAGAGATGTTTGCCTAAATCTTTACTGCTTTAGTTCCAGGAGCTAGCAAACTCAGAAAACAGAAATATAGTGTAATTTCTTTTCCTAACAAAATTATCCAACGGGTGTGGCAAGAAAAGGGAACACAGTTTTCCCACTGCTATTCTCCTAGAGGGTTACTTGTCCTTTGATAAATCTGCCTCTTCAGATAAGTAGGACTGAGAGGATAACAGAGACGCAGCCAGAGGTACTCACTGCTCACTCTTAAACCTCTTCCTTATCTGTGGTATCTCAAGTTTCTGCTGAGTGAAATAGCTCAATTAAGTTAACCTAGGAATAGCTAGAATTGAAAACCAAGCTTAGCACACATTCTGCACCATCATAAACTAGCATCTTATCTCACCTGTCCCCCACCACTGGAAAACAGCTAGCCTCTGCCAGAACTATTGACAGCTATTTGTGCTATTTAGTGCAGTCCACAGATCACTGGAATCAGAATGATCTGGGATGCTTCCCAGATAGCATCCTTGGCCCAACCCACGTTCTGATTCAGTAGCTCGGGAATGGGTTCCCAGATCTACACTGTTAGCTCAAGACTTGTATTGAAATCTCAGTTTTTGAATTTGAGAACTGCTAGCCTAGGCTGAATTCTTCCCCCTCAAAAGAAATAATTTCATGACTTCCCTAGCCAGAATTAGGACTGGAATGATTCCACAGTGTGACCCAAGGTGTCCTTGAGCTTTAACAAAAAAAAAAAAAAAAAACAAACAAGAAGTGCAGAGAAGGTAGGGAAGGAGCCTAAGGGAACCACAGGGGTTTTGATCTTTGGGGCTCGTTTACTTGCTCTAAGACAAGTCAGACAGCCAGATAAGAAGTACCATGTACACGCATACTCTGATTTGGGGGGAAGTAGGCGAGGAAGCAGCAGACCTTGAACTTACTTATCCAGGACCTAGCCCGTGATAGATTCTATGTACCTTTAGTTAGGCCCTTAGAAAGCATTAGCCTAGGACTACAGAGAAGGCTTAATTGTTAAGAGTACTGTCTGCTCTTTAGAGGACCCAGGGTCAGTCCCTAGCACACACACAGCAGCTTACAACTATCTGTAACAACAGTTCCAGGGGATCCAACACCCTCATATGAGCATACATGCAAGCAAATGACCAATGCACAAGAATAAAATAATTTTTTTAAAGAAAGCATTAGCCTATGCAAACCTTCAAACTGCCAAGACTAATCAGGAATAGGTACCCACAGAGTTCCAACATCTGATTTCAATAGTCATGGACAGAAAAAGTTATCAGTCGATCATTAAATGATTTAATAAACTCAAGCTCGGTAAAGCAACAACTCAGTTAACCTCAGATGGTATCACCCCACACCTCCTATGTGCCTTCCTGCTTTGTGATTGATTGGTTGCTTGCTTTTGTTTTGTTGAAGCGGGCCAGCCTGGAACTCACTGCATCTCTCTCTGGCTGACCTCTAATTCCTTAATCTCCCTGCCTCAGCCTCCAGGAGCTAAGGATGTAAGCTTCACCTTCATAACTTACAAAGCCTTTTTTTTTTTTTTGGTTTTTCGAGACAGGGTTTCTCTATGTAGCCCTGAGTGTCCTGGAACTCACTCTGTAGACCAGGCTGGCCTTGAACTCAGAAATCCACCTACCTCTGCCTCCCAAGTGCTGGGATTAAAGGCATGTGCCACCACAGCCCGGCACAAAGCCTTTAAATGCATCCTGAATCCAGTCTGAAACCTGGGAGCCAATGGAGGACTACACTCAATACTACTCCTCTCTGACTTGTGGGCAGCTCCCTTGCTCTCTCTATGCAGTGTCCTAACTCCCTACTTTATCTAACAGAGACCTTGAAGAACTCTTCCACTTCTAGGCTCAGCTGCTGCTTCCTGTCAAGTTTTCCTAGCCTGTGCAGGGGCCTACAGGGTTCTGATCCTTACTGTAGCCCTGGTCTGTATAAAGTTTAGTGTTTGTTGAAGGACCAAATAAATAAAAGCATTTAACCAATCCTGTGATTACAGGTTTTCCAAATTAATCTTTCTATTGTACAGACCACCAGCCTGCTCATCCGAATAATTGCCCTTTATCTATGGAGGTGTCCTGAAGCAATTCATGCGTGATTCTTGTTCTTGCCATATTTAGAACCATCTGAACATTAACCCAACCTTTCTTTGCCCTAGGTCTTACCTGAGATTAATTAAATTAGACCATTTGGAGGTAGGATCTGTTATTTATCATTTATTTGGGGGTTTTCCTCATTTTCTCTTGGTTTTTTGTTTTGTTTTGTTTTTTTAAAGTATAGAACAGTTTATTCAGGGAGGAGAGCTAGAGGCCGAGAAAGGCAGAGAGAGTAGAGAAGTAGAGGCCAGCCATAAGCACATGGAGAGTGGCAGGGGGAGGGAATGGGGAGAGGGCGGAGCAGGAAGGGAAGAGCAAGAACAAGACAGGAGCAAGCTCTCTTGTTTTAATAAGGAGGACTGGAGCTGGAAAGATGGCTCAGTAGTTAAAAAAACATTTGTTCTAACAGAGAACCCAGGTTCAGTTCCTAGCATCCACATTGGACACAGCCACCTTTAACTCCAGTCCCAGATAATCCAACTCTCTCTTCTGGCCTTTGTGGGCACCTATGTACATGTGATATACGTACATATACATTCATCCACACTAAAAACTTTAATTTTTGAGTAAATAAGACTGGGCCTTACATAACCCAGGCTGGCCTAAAACTTGCTGCCCTTCAGTCTAATTTCTGAGCCTTCTGCTCTCAACTCTGTGCTAAGGACAGGTGTACATCTCCAACCCAAGTGTATTTATTTAGTGCTGGAGCAAGGAGCCCAGGTTTCAGACTTGCTAGCAAGTACTCTACCATATTATACTAAGTCTTCATCAGCATTTTTTCAAAACATCCAGTGCAAACTTACATACTTACATAAGACTCTGTATAGGAAATCTTCATGCTTGGGAGGCTGGCTGTCTAAGATGTATTTAAAAGATAGTTTTTGGATAACAGGTCTTTATTTACCCAACCAAACTGTCCAGTTGTAGTAGCTCTCCTATCCCAGCACTCACAAGGCTGGGATTATATCAGGTAAAACTGAGGACAGTTCTAGGCAGTCTGGATGAATACAGGCCAGCTTGTACAAAAGAAAAAGATCCTTGAAGGCATTTATAATTTCTTTTTTTCGAGACAGGGTTTCTCTGTGTAGTCCTGGCTGCCCTGAAACTCACTCTGTAGACCAGGCTGACCTCGAACTCGGAAATCCGCCTGCCTCTGCCTCCCAAGTGCTGGGATTAAAGGCGTCTGCCACCACCGCCCGGCTCATTTATAATTTCTTTATTCTTATTTTTTTGGTGTGGTGTTGGGGATAGAAGCTAGAAGCTATGACCTTTTGTATGCCAGATGAATACTCTATCAGATGAGCCATATCTCCATTCTCTGTGTCTGAGCTTGTTATATGAAAGTTCAAGCATGTTTTTCTACAAGAGAGTTTTTGAGCTGGGCAGTGGTGGCACACGCCTTTAATCCCAGCACTTGGGAGGCAGAGGCAGGTGGATTTCTGAGTTCGAGGCCAGCCTGGTCTACAGAGTGAGTTCCAGGACAGCCAGAGCTACACAGAGAAACCCTGTCTCGAAAAAAAAAAACAAACAAAAAAACAAAACAAAAAAAACAAAAACTTTCTTGATGAAATTAATTAATTTATTTATTTAGCAAATACTTATCAAGCATCTACCGTATGCTAGAACCTGTGCCAATCTGTGAGTATATTGCTGACCACATAAGACAGAAAACAGGGGCTGATTGTTTTATTTTTAAGATTTATTTTTATTTTATATGTATGAGTATTTTGTCTAAATTTATGTCATGTACTGAATTCATGCCTGGTGCCTGAGAGTCCAGAAGAGGGCACTGAACTCCCTGAAACTGGAGCTACAGATGGTTGTAAGCCACCATATGGATGCCAGGAACTAAGGTAAGACCTCTGCGAAAGCAGCAAGTGCATTTAACCACGGTTCACCTTTCTAGCCCTCAATTATTATTATTGTTTTTAAACATGTATTTTATTTTTAATTACGTTGTATGTGGGTATTGAGTATGTACATGAGAGTACAAGTGCTTATAGGCCAGAAGCCATCTGATCCTCTGGAGCTGGGTGACAGGGGGTTGTGAGCCACCCACTTTGGTAATGGGAATGCTGGTCCTCCATAAGAGGACAACACACCTGTTAACCACTGAGCCATTTCTCCAGCCCATAGGGTTTTTATTTTCATTTTTAGTGGTACTGAGAATTAAAAGCCCTCATCTATGCTTAGCGAATAGGGATCTTATTGTGACACTGTTCCAAGCTCTTTGTTGTTATTATCAGTGTCCTTTTTGAAACAAGGGGTAGGTAGGCCTTGGAATTGTGGTCCTTCTGCCTCAGCACCCAAAGTACCTGGGATTACAGCCTTGTCCCACCTGGCTTAGCTGAGACTCATGCCTGTCATCTTGGTACTTGGTAGGCCACAGATCTCTGTAAACCTGAGACTAGTCTGCTGTACATATTGAGTTCCTGGCCAGCCAGAGCGACTCAGCAAGATCCTGTCTCAAATATATATATATCGCCTGGAGAAATATGGCTCAGCCAACTAATGGCTAATGGCTAAGGCTTATAACCAAAAGGACACTAATATCTAAACATTATATACAGTATATATTATATGATTATTGCTATTTTTCTTCTATGGTATGAGTGTATACAGCAGCCATCTCAGCTTTTCCCTTTGAGAGGTCCAAAGTAATACATCTTGAGTAGCTCGTGTCTATTACAATTATTCCAGCTGCCCCTTCTGGAGTTTGCTGCCTGTTAATCTGCTTCATGTGTCTGGCCTTGGTGGTCGATAGGATTTGGTGAACCTAGTAATTGGGACTGAGATCTTGTTCCTTCCCATTCTTCTGCTATATATCCAGTGACTGCCTAGTAAAGAGTCCATAATATTTCCTAGAGTTTGCTTCCTGAATCAGCACTGGTGACTTGAACTAACAACACCAAATCTAGATTACCTGTAGTCCACAGTATCCATCCTTGTGACAAGACTACTGTTCCCCAGTTATTCTCCATGTTCCTTCGTGTATCAATGCTTTCCTTTCCATTAGGGCAGGCCATAGGACCAATCCCCACTGGTAATGAAAATGAGAAGCAATGCATCTTATTTTTGGAGTCAAGAGGTTTTTGTTTGTTTGTTTGTTTGTTTGTTTGTTTTATTATATAGAAGTACACTGTAGCTGTCTTCAGACACACCAGAAGAGGGAATCAGATCTCATTACAGATGGTTGTGAGCCACCATGTGGTTGCTGGAATTGAACTCAGGACCTCTGGAAGAGCAGTCAGTGCTCTTAACCACTGAGCCATTCAGCCCAAGTCTAAAAACAAGGGTATGGTAACATATACCTATAATCCCAACACTTAAGGCTGAAACAGGATGGTTGTAAATTGGAGGCCAGGCTGGTTACATAGTGAGGAAATGTGGGTCTGGGGAGATGGCACTCAGTGGATAAGAGGGCTTCCTGTGCAAGCAAGAGAATCCAATGCCCCTGTGAAAATGAAGCAGCATAGCATGACAGTAGGCACCTGAGCCACAGCACTGCTGGGGAGGAGGCAGGGGGATCCCTGGGGCTTGCTGGCCACCAGCCTAGCTCCCAGTCCAGTGAGAGACCTTGTTTCCAAGGATGAAGGTAGAGAGTAGTGATGGAGCAAGACACTCAGTGTTCTCCCCTGGCCTCCGAGGGTACACATTACACGTACATACACTATACATAGATCCATCACAGAGGCTTACACAGAAAAAAAAGAATTAGAGAATTAGAGCGACCCATTTTCCATCTCTTCTCTTCCTTCAGTAACATCTCAGAAGCTCTGGGCTCCACAGGATGAGCAACAAGTTAGCCTAACTGTTTAGATTGGACTCCTGAGTAACTCAATACAGGTGAGTCCTTCCACAGCTCTAACTTGTTACAAGAAGAATAAACTTTGCTGCATTAAGCTAAACGGAAAATGAAGTTTACCTTATATGGCAAGCAGGTGGTGGTGGTCACACATACTCCAGAATGCCATCCCTCACAAGTACATATCTACCCCTTGACCTTAGCCAAAACAATGAGAAGCAATACTTTGTTTGTTTGTTTATTTTTGGTATTTTTTGAGACAAAGTTTCTCTGTGTAGCCCTGGCTGTCCTGGAACTGGCTCTATAGACCAGTCTGGCCTCAAACTCTGAGATTTGCCTGCCTCTGCCTCCCAAATGCTGAGATTAAAGGTGTGTGCCACCAACTCGAGGTTTCCAAACCATTTTTAAAGACACCTTTTTGCCTTTCCATATCTAAATGTTTGGTTCTTACAGATCACAGTACCAATTTTTATTTTTGTTTTGACACATGTTCTTGCTACATATCCCAGGCTGGTCTCAAACCAGCCTCCACCTCTTAAATACAGCACTCTACTCAGCTTAGTCCCAGATAATCTTTCATAGCACTGCAAAATGAACCATCACAGAAACTGGCTTCCTGACTTCAAAATAACTGTTTTCTCATTGCTGTGAATGGAGCTTTTGGAAATATGAATGTTGCTTGGGGATAGGTCTGCATCTCAAGGGAGAGAGAAATAAATTCTGCCTTGAATCTGTTCAAAACTCTCTTGGCAGCTACTAGGTCTAGTCTTGGAGCTCTAAGAAATGGCTAATGACCTAGGAGCTGATTTACACGACAGCTAAGAGAAGCACAATTTATTCTCATCAATTAAAGGAGTTGGGGGAATGACGTTGGCATGATGTTGTGCAATTCTGTGGCTCCACTCAAAACCTCAGAGGATAAACAGTGTGAGAACTTGGGCTGCTGAAGTGGACTCCAGGAGCACATTTGCTGAACATGGCTTTAAAGTGTCTGGTGTAACAATGTTGTTAATAATAGCTAACACTTATGGAGTACTTACAAAGCTAAGTGATTTCCCTGAATTGGCTCATTTGATCCTCACAACAATCTAGTTTAAATACTGCTATTATCCCCTGTTCTACAGACAAGGAAACTGCGACCTTGAGGTGCTGAGTACTTGGTGGGAGGTCAGTATTCCCAGCCAGGCTTTTGACCATTACATTCTGTATGCCCCTCCGGGAGGCTGAATGACAAGACCAGGCTTGCTGAAGCCATTCCTCCATAAGAGCAGCCTTCTCTGGGTAATCTGGAGTTCAGGACTGCACTTTTGAAAGCAGCATTGTTGACAGATGCAGATCTGAGGATCCCATGATATACTATACCACAGGCCATCAGTGAGAAAGAAAGCTGGTACCAGAAAATCAGAGATTGGAGCCCAGGAAGGATGAGGTAACACTAGGGATAGAAGGAAGGAGTCCTGAAACTTAATGCATGAAAAAGAAGGTGTTACTGGCAGTCACCAAGACAACTGTTATAGGCCAGGCTTTGATAGGTCTGCAAACATAGGCAGACAGACAGGCAGACAGGCAGGCAGGCAGACACACACCAACTGCAAGGCTATGGGAATTACCACTTTCTTTGGACAACAAAAGCCTTACACTTAATTAATATGAGGATTATTTCACATAGAGGGTAGAGTGAGCAAGGCCAGAACTGCTGTGCCCTGGGCAGCAGCAGCTGCGTAAGTAGGAGCTCACAGGAGACCTAGGCAAAGCCAGTCATGTACCCTCCCCCATTATCCAGTGCCATCCCCAACTACCAAGCTGCCTGTTCTCTGTACCTTTATCATTCTCCATCCCACAGTGCCAGCTAAGTCACTCAGCTGTCACAATGAGGCCTTGAGCTGCAGGATACAAAATAACTCCTGGGAGACCTCCCTTAGGCTGAGGCCGGAAGGCTGAAGGCCAGCCTTTCTGGTGCCCAGAGAGCACCAGCTGCCATCTCCCAAGTTGCTAAATTAGCAGCACTGTTGTTTTTCTTTTAATTTTTTGTGTGAACTTAAGAATAGGTGGCGGATGTCTTGGCAGAATGTGAATGAGAGCCTTACTGAAAGAATTCACCTAGCTAAAGGGTGGCTGTCAGGCACACAAAACTCAAGTGAAACAGGCTTTGCTCCAGCCTCTTGCTCACCCTCCCAAGAAAGTAATCAGTCCCCCTTCCCAGGATCCCTTGCCAAGCCTGCCTCCTGGCCAGGCAGACCCCAGAGCAAAGGCGTGCAGGAAGAGGCAGACAAGGCCAAAGTTTCTACAAACTAATAGACTTGCTTCTGACAAGGATCCTAGCTGGCAGGCCAGCATTATTACCACACTGGCTTAAGAATGGCCTGTGTAGCTGAAGAGTCACTCCAAGGATGGTGACCCTAGACCACTGGTACTCTTGCAGGAATTGCAGAAGTGCTGCTTTTGTCTGAGCATTACTTTCGGCCCTCCTTGGTTCAGTGCATAATGCATCTAGGGCTCTCTACCGCAGTGTGCCTGGTGATGCTGAGGTCCTGGGAGCTCCAGCACCCTTCAGTGTTTCACCAATGCCTTTGTTCTCAGCAGTCTGTATCTTTGTGAGACACACTATAAATGGAAGAACTGACATTTTGTTTGTTTGTTTGTTTTTGAGACAGGGTTTCAGATAGCTAGGGTAAGCCTTGAACTTGGTATATTACTTATGATAACCCTGAACTTCTGATTCTCTTACCTCAATGAGATTACAGGCATATGCCATTTAAAATATATATTAGTGTCTTATGTGATATTTGTCTATATGCAGGAACTCAAGAGTACTTGGTCATGGATGCTACAGTGGCAAGTGTAGGTCAAGGGACAACGCAGGGCTTGTTTTTTGCCTACCATGTAGGTCCCAAGGATCCAACAGGATCAGGCTTGGGAGGTGGCAAGCATCCTTACTCCCTTACTCATCTGAGTAGCCCATAGGTTACATTTTTAACAGTATTTTGGTTTTTGATTTTTCATATGAAGCCCAGGTGTGGTTGAGCGCCCTTGTAGTCCGAGCACCTTAGGAGGCTGAGGAGGAAGATCATTTGAGTGCACAAGTTCAAGCCCAGCCTCGGTAACATATAACATAGTAAGACCCTGCCCGCTCTCAAAATAAATATTTAAATACAGCTGAGCACACAGTCCAACATGAGCAATTCACAAAAGTAGTAATAGCTAATACACATACAAAGTATTTGGAATGACTAGGTATTAAGTTCACAATAATCATTAGACTTTTTTCCTTTCTAGATTAGTAAACATTAATTTATCTTCAGCGATGAGTATCATTGAATTACAAACACTCTATTAGTATGTCTTTTTAAAATGTATTTTAGGAGCCAGGCAGTGATGGAGCATGCCTTTAATCCCAGCACTTGGGAGGCAGAGGCAGGTGGATTTCTGAGTTTGAGGCCAGCCTGGTCTACAGAGTGAGTTCCAGGACAAAGTGGGCTATATGGAGAAACTCTGTCTCAAAAAAAAAACAAAAATAAATAAATAAATGAATAAATAAATAAATAAATCTTGAAATAAAGTGTATTTTGATGGCTAAAGTGATAATTCAGCAGTTGGACCCAAGTACAATTCCCAAACACTGACATGGCAGTTCACACCTTTCTGTAACTCCACTTCCAGGGCTTCTGACACCCTCACACAGGCACACATGCAGGCAAAACACCAATGAAAATAAAAATAAATTACATATTTTTAAAAATGTATTTTGCTATAGGGCCAGCTATAAAAGCCCATACTATACTTGAACTCTCCACCCATCCGCCTCAACCTGCTAAGGGCTGATACCAGAAACATGTAGCACCCACCCAGCTTACAGTTTTGAATTTTAAAGTTAAAGTCATCATGTGATTCTAGACCTTCAGAGAGGGAATTTCAAGGGCTGCCCCAGCAATCAGCCAAACATTCTTGGCCACCCAACAGGAGATATCCCATCAAAATTCAATTTGCATTTCTTTGACCAGAATGTGCATGTTCCTTTTCATATGTTTAAAAGCCATTTGTACAGCAGGACTGTAGGCCTTCATACTCAATGTTTTTGTTTTGTTTTACTCCAAATGAATCCTTCGGTGAACTAATAGGCAGATGTTTTCCTCTGGTCTTCTGACTTTTTGTTTGTATATTATTATATTTTGTTTTGTTTTGAGACAGAATTTCTCTATGTAGCTCTGGCTGTCCTGAAACTCACTCCACAGACCAGGCTGGCCTCATACTCACAGAGATCCACCTGCTTCTACCTTCCAAATTCAGGGATTAAAGGCGTGTACCTCCACACTCTTTTTTGAAACAGTGCTGGCTGGCCTAGAACTCTCTGTGTTGATTACAGAGATCCACCTGTCTATGCTGGGATTAAGGGTACATTAGAGTTTTTTTGTTTGTTTGTTTTGTTTTGTTTTTTGAGACAGGGTTTCTCTGTGTAGCCCTGACTGTCCTGGAACTCACTCTAAAGTCCAGGCTGGCCTCAAACTCAGAAATCCGCCTGCCTCTGCCTCCCAAGTGCTGGGACTAAAGGTGTGTGCCATCACTGCCTGGCTGAGTGTTTTAATCAAAGAAAATGTTAGGTCAGGTATAGTGGCTCATGCCTATAGCAGCATTTAGTAAGTAGGAAGGTCAACAGGCCAAGGTCAGAGGGCCAGACAGATGACTCAGCAGTTAAGATCAGTATGGCTTGCACCTGAAGAGGACCAATAGTTCAGTTCCCAGCAGGCTCAAAACCACCTGTAACTCCAACTCCAGGCTATCTGACACCACTGACCTTCTCAGGTAGCTACATACACTTGTGCACCCACACACACACACACACACACACACAATTAATTTTAAAATAGAAATAAATTCAAGGTTGGCTAGCAAGTTTGAAACCAACCTGGGTAACACAAGGTCTTGTCTCCAAAAAAAAATTTTTTTTTTAAAAATTTATACTGCCTAGCTGGAGAGATGGCTCAGTAGTTAAGAGCACAGACTGCTCATAGAAAGGTTGAGTTCAAATCCCAGCAACCACATGGTGGCTCACAACCATCTGAAATCGGTTCTGATGCCCTCTTCTGGTGTGTCTGAAGACAGCTACAGTGTACTTACATATAATAAATAAATCTTTTTAAAAAAAATACATACTGCCTGGGTGCTCTGCAATTGCTCTTTCTGTTGATATGACACACTGCACTGTTGAAATCCATTAATTCATATTTTCCTGGGCTTCTGGAAGGCCAGAGCCATGACTGTCCAGTTCTGAACCCCACATAGGCAGCCAAGAGATACCTTTCAGGGCTATGGCTCTGCTTAAGTGGCAAATAGACAGGTGACTCCTTCTAAGGAGTCCAAAGGAAGAAAGCTCTCTGGAGCTCTACCAGCTTTGTTCATCTGTGACAAAATGAGATTTCTAAGACATTACCCGCGCTCAGAAAGACATTACCCGCGCTCAGAAGCAGCCTCCGTAGTCAAAAGAGCAGATAAATACAAACAGGTTCATCCCAGTCTCTGCCCATAAACCCACTTGCAAGCCCCAGGGTCCCTGCAGAGTCATACACTCACTGACTCCCACTATCCCCTGGGCCAGAGCAGTTCCAGAAGCTTCTAGTCTTTCAAGAGACTAGGGAGAACAATGAAGAAATGGGTGACCTAGACTGTGTTATTAAAGTGATTAACTCTAATCCTTTGGAAGAGACCTGTCTATACATGGAGGAAGTAACTAATGAAAAGGTGAAGAAGAATCCAACACTGGAGCAGGCCCCCTCAGCACCTGTGCTCTCTCCTTCAACTGGCACCCAGCACCTATGCTGTCCCCACCCCATTGTCACCCCGTTCCTTTGTGGTCTGCCCCTCGAATACTGTTGCTCCCCCTCCCATTCTATCCGACCTTCTCCCTACCCTCACCAGGCTGTACAGTGCCTATCCCAACCCTCCTGCACATGCTGCCTCTGTGTGTGTGTGTGTGTGTGTGTGTGTGTGTGTGTGTGTGTGTATCATTGTCCATGGGCAGAAGTACAAAGTGAACTTTGTTACCTCAGACTGATTTTATTTTGGCTCTTTGTCATAGGTGCCATGATGTAAGAGACACATTCTATAAGCTAAGAACATAATGTGTCCCTCAGGACTTCCAAGAGTAAAAGGACACAGTATGTGGCAAGGAGGGCTGTACTTGCTTTACTTGCATGACTAATCTTCTCCCCAGAACCTGAGGCAGTCACTCTAACCATCATTCTATCAAGCTCATCTTCAGCCATATCATGAGTTTTAGACTGCCTGAGACCCTGACTCAAAAACATCATAAAACAAAAGGCCTTTTCAATCTTGCATTAGAAGAACCCCAGTGATATGAAGGATAAAGGACGGCTGCAAAATCACTTAAACTCCTATATGCTCAACAAGACTCTGGGGGTGGAGGGTTTGCCCCATTCTCACCCCCCACAGTGTATACTATTATGTCTGTAATGCTCTGTGATTGAGAGATTGAAGACTTTTACCCCTTAAATAGGTCTGGCTTTCAATAACATCAAGGACATCCTTTTAAATGATCATATAATTATCAAATTCAGAAAATTTAACGTTGTTAAATTGCTGTTATCTAACCTGGAATTCATATTCAAATATCACTAAGTGTCCCAATAAAGGCTTTTATAGCTTTTTCTTTCTTAGACCAGGAGTCAAGCCTAGATCTGAAGTTTCATTTAACTGTCTCTCCAATGCAGACCAGTGCCTCAGCCTTTCCCTAAGACTTTGGTAATGATTTTAGTGGCCTGGTTGCTTTGGATCTGCCCAGTGTTGCCGCTGATAAAGTTTAAGGTGTTTAGGTTTTGTTTCTGTGACCTCAGGAACGACCGACTTCTGCTCCCTCCCACAACCCCAACACTCTAGTTACCCTCACTTGCTCCTTTTGTTCTGTCTCCTTTTAATAAAACAACTTTTGTTGTTGTTTTTTGAGTTGCCTTGAATGAGGTTGATTTGGGTATAACAGACAAGGTTTCTTTGTGTACACTGACCTAAAACTTGCCCTGTAGACCAGGCTGGCCTCTAATTCAGAGATCTGTGTGCTTCTGCCTCCTGAGTACTGGGATTTAAACCTTTAGTGCCCAGCACTTTTGTTGATGTTAATTAGGAAAAAAATACATGTTCCTTAAAATTTACCATTTTCCTTTTTTGTTTCAAGAAAGGGTCTCATTATGTTATTCTGACTGGGACTCACGGTGTAGACCAGATCTTATCTCAGAGATCCCCAAGTGTTGAGTGAAAGATGTATGCCACCATACATGGCATGGGTTGGTTTTAACATTCTTTACTGCTTTTATTTACAATTAATATTGCCTAAGGATATATGATTTTTCTAATTCAAAAGTGGGAATGTGTCAGTAGAATGAGACAGAACACTGGAAACTAGTCCCACTACACAGACTACAGCAGACCCAGAGGGCCTTTAAATCAAGTACCGTCTATCTCAGGGAGAGAGGGAGAGAGGGAGAGAGAGAGAGAGAGAGAGAGAGAGAGAGAGTGAGTTTTGAGACAGGGTCTTAAGAAGCTTAGCCTGGATTCAAATGATATGCAGCTGAGGATAGCCTTAAACTCTTCTTTCAAGTGCTTGAGATTACAAGTATACCCCACCATCCCAGTGTGGTTTAGTGTTGGAGATTGAAGCCATAGCTTCCTACATGCTAGAGCAAGAATTTTACCAGCTTCATTACATCCCTAGGCTTACAGCATTAATTTTGGGGGTGGGGGTGTACATGTTTATGTGTGTGTGCTTGGGGAATCCAGAGGTCAACCTCCAGTGTCCTTCCCCAGGTGCCATTCACCTAGATTTTGTTTGAGACAGGCCTCTCATTAGAGCACACCCAATAGGTTCTGCCCATGTCCTGGGCACACTCTTATAACAAGTTTAAGTCACTAAGTCACGTTAGGTTCTAGGTATCAAACTCAGGCCCTTATGCTCGAAAAACAGCACTTGGCAGGCTAAGCTCTCATCTCAGCCCCCATAACATTAATTACTTAGAACAAGAAAAGGTGCTTGCCTTGACAGACTAGTGACCAATGCTCAATTCCCCAAACCTACTTAAAGGTAGAAGAAGAGAGCCAACTCAATAAAACTGCCCTCTGACCTCCACTCTGGCATGTGTGTCACCAATAACAATAATCAGAGCAGGAAGAGGAGGCAGAGGAGGGAAGGGCTGCCTGCTGTGAGTATGTCGGGAGCATTCACAGAACATGAGAAACAATTTATAGAAACTTCACTGAAAGCCTGCAGTTCAGGCTCACTTTAGGAAGGGGACATAGGAGGTGGCCCTGGGCTGCCCCTGGAGCCATGGCTCCCTAGGGAAAACTTTTGAATGTCAAGTTTCCTTCTTCAGAACTGAGAAAGTACAGCACCTCCTCAGATACAGGCCCTGCAGCTACCCCACCTGCTGAGTCTGGGCACTTCTATGCCATTTCCAACCCTTCCAAACAGAGGTATAAATCTAAGGTTATATAAAACTTGGCATTAATGCCAATTTTCAGGGGATACTATTGAGGCTCCAGGGAATTCCATGGCCAGCACAACCCAAGGCGGGGAAAATATTCAGAGAAAAATCCAGCCCAGAGAGCCTCAGGTCAATGAAAAGCCATCATTTACTCCCAAGTGCTGAGATTAAAGGTGTACATCACCTTTAATCTCAACTGTGCTGTTAGAGTTGGGATGGACCCAGGACTTTACACATGCTAACCACATGTTTTATGATTTGGTCACACCAAAACAAATCTCATTGGCATAGGTGGTTGTTCAATTTTCAGTACTGGGGCTTGAGCCTAGACCTTGAGCATACTAGGCAAACAGGCAAGCTCGCCCACTGAGCTATGCGCTGCATCTCCAGCCCCTTTTATTTTTGTTGATTTTGGTTTTTGAAAAAGGTCTCACACTGTAGCCCACGTTGGTCTGTAACTCATTAAGTACCCAAAGCTGGTCAAAATGACTCTTATATCTGCCTCTATTCTTGTTTATCTAGTTTTTAAAAACAAGCCAGGCATTATGGAGTATGCCTAAGACAGTTCCAAAGTCCACATTGTTCCAAACAAAAGCATGGCCAGGCCTATCACAGCAATACCCCAGTCCCTGGTACCAATTTCTGTCACAGTTTGAGTTTCTTTTGCTGTGAAGAGACATCATGACCACAGCAACTCTTACAAAGGAAACATTTCATTGGGGCTATCTTACAGTTTCAGAGGTTTAGTCCATTATTCTCATGGTGCGAAGCACATCGGCGCAGGCAGACATGGTGCTGGAGAAGGAGCAGAGAGTCCAACATCTGGAACCGCAGGCAGCCGGAAGTGAACTGACTCACTTCCTCCAAGAAGACCATACCTACTCCAACAAAGCCACACCTCCTTTGCCCATAGGCTTATGGGAGACATTTTATTCAAACTAGCACAGCCATATTGCTAGCTCAGGTTACTCATCTCGTAAGTATCTTTTGTTATTCTTATGTTCTCTGCCTCTCCCTCTCTGTCCTTCCATTCCTCCCTCCCACTCCCTCTCACCAAGCCGCTGGGGCTAGCCTTGAACACATGATCCTCTTGCCAAGCCTTTCAGTATTGAAATTACCTTGCGCCAGGCAGTGGTGGTACATGCCTTTAATCCCAGCACTTGGGAGGCAGAGGCAGGTGGATTTCTGAGTTCAAGGCCAGTCTGTTCTGCAGAGTGAGTTCCTGGACAGCCAGGGCTACACAGAGAAACCCTATCTCAAAAAACCAAAGACACCCCCCCCCCCAAAAAAAAGAAGAAATTATCTTGCCCAGTTTCTTTGGTTAATCTTATTCATAAACGTATCCATTTGCCTATTTTCTGCTTTATATGGTCTTTTGGTACGATTTTAAACTGAATTTTTTGCAAGGCACACTACTATTAATGTAGATCTACAGCCCTTTGAGGTTTGTTTGTTTCGTTTGGTTTTCTAGTGCCTTTGAGAATTGAACTTAGGGCCTCACACAAGCTAGGCAAATACTCTCTCCCACTAAGCTAAGTCCCTTTTTTTTTTTTTTTAGTCTAGCCTGGTACTCACAGCCCTTCTCCTGCCTCAGTTCTGAGGGATTACAGGTATGAACTACCACACCAGGTTTTTGGGAGGTTCTTTTTCTTTTTTTGATATTACTTTATGCACTTATTTTCTGTGAACAAATGTGTGCCACATACACACATTTCACTCAGAGGTGGAAGAAGGCATTGGATCAGCCAGAGCTGGAGTTACGGGCTGCTGGGAACCAAATCTGGGTCTCTGGGAAGTACAGCAAGTGCCCCTAACTGCTGAGTTGCTCTTGGGAAGCCCCTAAGGGCTAAGTCACTCCTGGTTACAGATTTGCTCAGATTCTTCTAGTTAATTTTTTGTTTTGATTTGTTCTGTTGAGAGAGGCTCTCAGGCTTGCCTCAAACTCCCCACTTAGCTGACACTGACCTTGAACTCCTGACAAACCCACACTCCACCTCCCAAGGACCAGGGTTACACACAGAAGCTACCATCATTTGGTTTTTACTGGGGTCTGTCTTTTGATTTTAAGAATTATTTTTACATGTGCATATGTGTCTCAAGTGCATGTACTTGTGAGTGAAGGGGCCTCTGAGGCCAGAAGGCAGTGTTCTAACCCTGGAGCTCCAGTTAGGGGGCCTTTGAGGCCAGAAGGCAGTGTTCTAACCCTGGAGCTCCAGTTAGGGGCAGGAGTAAGCTGTGCCTTACCGGTACTGGGAGCCGACCTCTGAGTCCTGTGGAAGCAGGATGTGCTCTTAACTACTGAGCTCAGTAGTTTTCCCTCCCCCTTCCCCCCTAAAGATCTGTGTATTTATTTTCATGTGTCTTAGTGCTTTCCCTGTCTGTGTGCACGGGTACTATATATGTGCCTGGTATCCACAGAGGCCAGAAGAGGGCTCCAGATGCCCTAGACCTGGAGCTAAGCAGGGGACTGAATGGGAACCACTGTGTGGGTGCTGGGGACTGAACCTCAGTCCTCTGCTTCCCCGAGCTCAGTTCAAGTGCTCTTACCTGCAAGCCATCTCTCCTGCCCAGTCCTTTACTGGATTCTTAAGGTGAAAGGTCAGGTTACTAATTTGAAATCTTTTTTATGCAGGCTCTTACCGGGTACATTCTCCCCCGGGCACCCACTCTTTCGGCGTTCCGAGAGGTGGAGGTGGCTTGTTGGATTTTTCACTTTATTCATCTGAAAGTTTTTTCCAATTTCCCTGCTGATATCTTTGACCCTCTGGCTGTATAATTTTCACATATTTCTGATTTCCTTCTGCTATAGAACACAACATTCACTTCATTGTGATCAGAAGCAGATTGTCTGATTTTAGTCCTTTTAAATGTATCGAAAACCCCCTTTATGGCCCAGTGTAGGATGTATCCTGCAGCATGCCCCACCTACACTGGAGGGGTAAGGGTATGCTGCTTTTGTGAGAGTACTCAGTAGGTACCTATTAGTTGCTTTATAATGTTGTTGTTTTTTTTGAGAGAGTGAGAGATGGAAAGAGACAGAAGGACTCACCAGCCCAATTTCCCAATCCTCCTGCCTCAGTGTCCTGTGTGCCCAGGTGTCTGTAGTGTCGCTGACTTCTAGTCACTGTGGTTGGATCTCCTGCACCATCATTCTTGCCTTCAGAAAGCAGAGGGCCTGGACCTCTGTGGCTGAGAGGAGGAGTTCTCTAGTTCTCCCTTCGTTCTTTTCCCATTTCATGTACTGTGCCACTCTGTGTTCATGTGACTGTGTATAGATGGCCCTGGGTAAGCACAGGTCTGGTACCCTTTCCATTCTCACATCTGAGATGCTCAAGTCCCTTACATAAACTGGTATCACGTATGTATGAAGCATGCACGTCCTCCTGCATGCGTTCTTCCTTTCTTCTCTTCCTTTCTTTTTCAAAACAGGGCCTCACTATGTAGCTCTAGTTGGTATCAAGCTCATAGGGTCCTACCTGCCTCATGAGTGCTGGGATTAAAGGTGCCATCCCCTCCATCTTTTGTCTCCACACCTGCTCCTTGCCTCTTTTCTTGAGACAGTCTCATGCAGTCCAGACTGTTCTCAAGCTCACTATAAAATCTAGGACGACCTCTAACTTCTGATCCTCTGCCTCTACTTTTTGAGTGTTGGGGTTACATGCACAATGGGGGATGAGCCCAGGGCTTTATGCATGAAGTCTTATCAACTAAGCTGCACCCCAGCCTCTTTCTTTCTTTACTTTCTTTACTTATCTATCCAAAAACTCTACGACAATTTTATTAGAGTTTAGAAGAAAAAGAAAACAAAAGAAAAACATATGGGGTTGGAGAGATGGCTCAGCGGTTAAGAGCATTGACTGCTCTTCTGAAGGTCCTGAGTTCAAATCCCAGCAACCACATGGTGGCTCACAACCATCTGAAATGGGTCCTGATGCCCTCTTCTGGTGTGTCTGAAGACAGCTACAGTGTACTTACATATACTAATAAATAAATCTTTAAAAAAAAAAAAAAAGAAAGAAAAAAGAAAAAAACACAGGGCAAAGAAGCTGTAAGTCTGAGCATCTGCCTGGAGGAGGAGAATAGAAGAAGGGAAGTCATGCTGTTTGAGTTATTACTTTGGTGGTCACCTACAAGCCAGGCAGCCATGGGGCAGCAGGCAGCCAGTCAGAGGACAGCAGGCAGCCAGTCAAGGGGCAGCAAAGTGGAGTGGATTATCTTTGTTTCTTTTGGATGTGGTTCCACTCTATCCCAGGCTAGTCTCACATTTGTGGCCATTTTCCTGCCTCAGCCTAGCATTCAGCATGAGCCATCATCTCTGTGCTCTCCTGCATCCCATAGGTACTTGCACATCACTTCTAACACACACCACAAGTGAAGCTCCATGCTGATTGTAGCTCTATTGCATTACTTAGGGGATAATGATTGATTTAAACTCTGTGTTGTGTCTAGGTAACTGCACATGTCCAGGTACCTATGGAGGCCAGGAGAAAGTATTGGATCCCTTGGAGCTGGAGTTACAGGGAGTTGAGAGTCACCTGTTTTGAGTGCTAGAACAGAATTCAGACTCCACAGAACAGTGCACATCTTAACCACTGGACCATCTCTCCAGGTCCTAGAAGTAATGATTTTTAAAAGTCTGCAGTACAGAAGAAATTTCCCTCAGATATTTCAATCCATGTTGGTTGATTCCATAGATGCAGAATCCACAGATATGAAGAGTTGACAGCATTTATGATTATTAGCCTTCCTGATAGATACACTGAACATTTTACAGCTATGTAATCTTCACTCCTTCTATGCCCGGTACTTAGGTAGGCATTTCTGTTCTCTTTCGGTTACTGTTTACATGGTATGGTTTTTCTCTTTGTTTCTTTTGAGGGGGGGGTTGGTATTTTTTTTTTTTCAAGACAGGGTTTCTCTGTGTAACCCTGGCTGTCCTGGAACTAACTCTGTAGACCAGGCTGGCCTTGAACTCAGAAATCCACCTGCCTCTGCCTCCCAAGTGCTGGGATTAAAGACATGTACCACCACTGCCCGGTGGTTTTTGTTTTTTTGAGACAGGATTTCTCGGTGTAGCCCTGGCTGTCCTGGACTCACTCTGCAGTCCATGCTGGCCTGCCTCTGCCTCCCGAGTGCTGGGGTTAAAGGCATATGCTAGTACTACATGACACATGGCATGTCTTTTCATCTCTTTTTGCCTATTTGTGTCTTTGGTTCTTGGACAGATATCATATAGTTCCATTTATTTACTTATTATATTATATTATGTATATGTGTATTTGTATGTTTATGTGGGTGGTAAGACAGGCTCTCAGGCTGGCCTTGAACTCCCGTGTACCTATTGCTGGACTTTCACACCTCATTCTTCTGCTTCAGCCTCCCAAGTGCTGGAATTACAGGCATGCAATACCACGTCCAGCTCTAAAATGCTTTCATTGTTGAAAAATAAACCCACGCCAATAAACTGGCAGTCCCTTTCTAGTCACAAAAACTTGTAGCAGCAAGAGACCACAATTCTTTTCTCTTTATATTTTCCTACAAGGAACAATTCCATGTTTCCAGTGTAGGAGTGTGTACCAGCCCACATGCACTTAAACAGAGCAGGTTATCTCTCAACAAGACCCATTTCAGAAACACTGGCCTCTTCATACCTGCTGTCCACTTCCCCATTCTTTCTCTCCAGCCCCTTATTTTTCTTCCGCTTCCCTCTTCCTTTCTTTCACTTCCCTCATCTGCTCTAGTAGATAGACAAAGGCTAAGGTTTTGGCACCAAGAACACCTGAGTTTAAATCTCAAATGGCAGCTTGTTCACCTGTAATTGTTTTGAGGTGGGGCTCGTATGTAGCCCAGGCTTGTCACAAAGTTATTGTGTGGCTAAGGATGATCTTAGTCTCCTGATCTGCTTGCCTCCACCTCCCACTTGATATTACAAGTGTGTGTTCCCACACCTGTGAACCACACATCAAAAATAAATCATTTTTTTTCTTTTTTCACTCCAGATTTTATTCCCGACTCCCCCCAGTCCACCCTCTGACTGTTCCACATCTCACACCTCCTCCCCACTCTTCTGTCTCCATGAGGATGTCCCCACTCCCCACCCCCTACCCAGCCAGACCTCTAAACTCCCTGGGGCTCCCAGTCTATTGAGGGTTAGGTGCATCTTCTCTGATTGAACCCAGGCCCGTCAGTTCTCTGCTGTATATGTGTTGGGGACCTCATATCAGCTGGTGTATGCTGCCTGGTTGGCGGTCCTGTGTTTGAGAGATCTCAGGGGTCCAGATTAATTGAGATTGCTGGTCCTCCTACAGGGCTGCCCTTCTCCTCAGCTTCTTCCAGCTTTCCCTAATTAAACCACAGGGGGCAGCTGCTTCTATCCATTGGTTGGATAAAATATCTGCATCTGACTCTTCTAGCTGCTTGTTGGGTCTTCTGGAGTGTGATCATGCTAGGCACCTTTTTGTGAGTGTTCCATAGCCTCAGTAATAGGGTCAGGCCTTGGGACGTCCCCTTGAGCTGGATCCCACTTTGGGCCTGTCTCGGACCTTCTTTTCCTCAGGCTCCTCACCATTTCCATCCCTGCAGTTCTTTCAGACAGGAACAATTATGGGTCAGAGTTTTGACTGTGGGATGGCAACCCCTCCCTCACTTGACGTCCTGTCTTCCTGCTGGAGGTGGGCTCTACAAGTTCCCTCTTCCCACTGTAGGGCATTTCATCTAAGGTCCCTCCCTATGAGTCCTGAGAGTCTCTCACTTTCCAGGTCTCTTGTACATTCTAAAGGATCTCCACACCTCCTGCCTCCTGAGGTTGCCTGTTTCCATTCTTTCTGCTGGCCCTCAGGGCTTCAGTCCTTTTCCCTTACCCTGTTGTGTGTGGTATCTCACACCTAATTGCAGAATTCAGTAAGCTGGGGCAGGAGGATCACTGCAAGTTTGAAGATAGAGCTTAATTGGTAGAGGGTTTGCCTGGAATGCAGGAAGCCCTGGGTTTGATTGACCTCAAGCATCTCATAAGCCAGGTGTGGCAGTTCATACCTATAATCTTGGCACCAGGCAGTGGGGTAGGGTTAGAGAAATGGTTTAGAGGGTAAGAACAATCTGCTCTTGTAGATGACCTGAGTTCAGTTCCAAGCACCCACAAAGTGGATCACAACCCTCCATAACTCCAATTTCAGGGGATCTGACCCCCTCTTCTGATATTTGCAGGCACACATACAGGCAAAACATTCATACATATAAATAATGAATGAATGAAAAAAAATAAGAAAAAATAAAGCAAAACCAAAGCCAAAACAAAGCAAAACAAAATGGAGGCTCATGCATATAATTCTAAAGTTTGGGAAACTGAGGCAGAAGTACTGCTGTGAGTTCCAGGTCAGCCTGGGCTGCATAGTGAGCTCTGACCCAGCCAGAATTACAAAGCAAGATATCTAACAAACAACACAAAAGGGTTGGAGAGATGGCTCCCATGTTAAGAGCACTCTTCCAGAGTACCTGGGTTCTGTTCCCAGCCCTACCTGGCAGCTCTTCTGGGTTCCTTAGGCACAAGACATGGAGGTAATACACAGACATGCATGCAGACAAAAATCACCCAGACACATAAAATAAAAAAATAAAAATAATTTCATCTTAAAAATTAAAAAACACCCAAAAATGAGAGAGAGAGACAGAGAGACAGAGAGACAGAGAGAGAGAGAGAATTTAAAAGGATAGTGTGAGTAAAGTTGGGGAAAGTTTACTGAAATGGTCTTACTACTTGAAGTAAACGATTTTCCTTCAGTGCAATGAAGAGTAAACTTTATGTCACTACCCTAGCACAGAAGGCCACTCTTATTCTTAGAAGCAGGTGTAGTAATATCCTGTCTTATGCTTTTAATCCTGGCACCTGAGGAGCTGGGACAAGAAGCTCACCAGGAGTGTGGGTCAGCTTTGGCTACATAGTAAGGTTCCAGTCAGCCTGGGACCCTGTAGACCTCTGCCTCAGTATCTAAATGGAGACATCGATGTTCCATGTAAAAACCGAACAGTTTCATGGTGACTCACTAAGGTGCTTCCTGTGGAGCACTCTTCCTAAGGGCTGAGATGCTAAATCCTTTGGAAAATGGAATTCCAGGGTTTTCACTTAGCAGGACTTTCTCTGGGGCCAACACAAGATGGCCTGCTCAGGCTCCGGTGTCCAGGCATGCCCCCTGCTCTCTCAGGGCCTGGCTTGAAGTTTCTCCTATGTCATTGAATCCCCTTGGTGCCCAGTCCAGGTGGAGGCCACCTACTTGTGAACTTAAGATATTAGAAATTATGACTTATGAATATAATTATCCAGAGAAATGAAGACAAGGGCCCAGTGAACAGGAAATTTGGCATTATTCTATACAATATAACTGTTTCCAACTAGCCCAGGATTGGTGTTTTATGCTATGAAACATGAAGTTTGTCTAGATATGCTAGCAGATGACCAGATGGTAGTGGCACACACCCTTAATCCTACCTCTTGAGAGGCAGAGGCAGGCAGACCTCTGAATTTGCAGCCAGCCTGGTTTATAAAGTGAATTCCAGGACAACCAGGGCTACACCAAGAAATCCTGTCTTGAAAATTACAAACAAATAAGCTCTGTCAGGAACCTTTCCTGTAAAATACACTTCATAATTACATCACTATAGCTGATGTGCGATTTCCATTATACACAAGGTTGCAGAGCACATTGGAACGGCATAGCTGCCATAGAGCATGCTTTACTGCTTAGATGCCATAGAGCGTGCTTTGGGCAGGTAAGCAGCTGAGTTGAATGAGAAACCTTTCTAAAAGAAGGGGAGCTTGTTAAGTCACTTTATTTAGATGGATTTGGGGTCTGGGTTTTTGAGAGGGTACACATACTTTCAGGTCCAGCTACTCCCCACAGGTATAGATGGCAGGAGTCTGGGAATTGGACCTTCGATTCTGTGGATGAGCACTGGTGAAAACTGGAAGCTGCTTCTGCGAGCCGAGGCCAGAAAGGCCAGCCCACAGCAGTCAGCAGCCTGTTGACCTTCAATAGCCTGAGGCATCAAGGCTTGTTCTATTTCCTCCTAGCTCCCTGGCCTCTCACAATAGTTCAGCTCTGAGTGAGTTGGCTGTAGTGCCAATAAAATCAGGGCCAAACACCCTCCAGATGCCCATATCTGTGGTTCTGTAGGATTTGAGTAGATGAATATTCAAGACCTTTGTCTGAGATCACATTGTCTGGCCAATCTGAGTTGCTCTTAATTTTACCTGTGTGTCCCTCAAGTTTACAAGGGATTATAGTAAATAAGACAGTCTTGGGAGTCTGGGGGGATGGATTAATGGTTAATGGTACTGCCTACTCTTCTGAAGAACCCAAGTTCAGTTTCCAGCACCCACATGGCAGCTCACAACTATCTGTAACTTCAGTTCCAGAGTACCCAGCACCCTTTTCTCGACTCTTTGGGTACTATATGCATGTGGTACACAGTCAGGCAAAACACCTGTGGTGGTTTGAATGAGAATGGTCCCCATAGGGTCCTATATTTGAATGTTTGGTCCTCAATTGGTGAAACTGTTTGGTTTGGAGGTATGGCCTTTTTTGTAGGAACTCTGTCACTGTGATGGGCTTTGAAGTTTCAAAAGCCTACATCATTGCCAGTTATCTCTTTCTGCCTCCAACTTTTGGATCAGAATGTGAGCTCTTAGCTGCGGCTCCAACCCCATGCCTACCTTCCTGCTGCCATGCTCCCTGCCATGATGACCATGGACTGGCTTTTACTGTCTGGAGCTCCCAAACTAAATCGTCTCTTTCATAAGTTGCCTTGGCCATGATGCTTGTCAGAGCAATAGAAAAATAATTGAGACAATACCCATACACCTAAAATTAATGAATACATAAATAAAGCATTTTGAAGAACATACAGTCTCAAGAACCTGCATGTGGATTTTTATTCTTTCTAGAAACAAGGTTTCTCTGTGCAGCCTGGGCTACACTGGAACTTACTCTGTAGGCCAGGCTGCCCTTGAACTCACAGAGATCCACCTGCTGCTAGCTTTTGAGTATTGGGATTAAGGGTATGCACCACTACCTCCTGGCTTTGTGAATTCTAATAACACACACGCAGACACACACACACACACACACACACACACACACACACACACACAGAATTATAGCCTGGTTGTTAGAATGCTTGCCTAACATGCATGTAATCTCAGATTTGATACCCAGGACTATATAAACCAGATGTGGTGGTACATATCTGTAATCCCATCATTCTGAAGTTGAAGAGCTAAAACCCAGAAATTCAAAGTTATTCTTGGCTACATAGTGAGTTCCAGATCATCCTGGGATATAAAAGATCCTGTTAAGAAAACCCTCTATGATTTTAATTTTTCATTTAGTTTTATTTATATTTATGTGTGCCTGCTTGTCTGTATATGTGCCACATATGTGCACTGCCCTTAGAAGCCAGAAGAGTGTGTTGGACCCCCTGGAATTAGAATTAGAGGTGCCTGTGAGCCACCTGATGAGGGTGTTTGAAACCAAACTCAAGTCCTCTGCAAGAACAGTAAATGCTCTTAACCACTGAGCTGCATCTCCAGCTCTCCAGTCGATGTTTTTACTTTGGTGTTTGTTTGTAGAACAGGATGGCCTCTAACTCACAGAGATTCTCCTGCCTCTACTTCTTGAGTACTGGGATTAAAGGCATGTACTACCAGAGCCTGGCTTGCCAGTCACTGTTCTGAAGGCTAGATATTGAAAATTCCTTGAGACTCTGAAAGAATATTAGTCAGAAGTTTTTCTCTAGGTCCAGGGAAGTCAGGGATGAGGTGGTTTTCTGCCTCCATCCTTTGACGTCTTTTGCTTACATTTATCCTTTTGAAAATTTCTGTTGCTTGATGTACTGGCTGGGTTTGTGTGTCAACTTGACACAGGCTGGAGTTATCACAGAGAAGGGAGCTTCAGTTGGGGAAATGCCTCCATGAGATCCAGCTGTGGGGCATTTTCTCAATTAGTGATCAAGGGGGTAGGGCCCCTTGTGGGTGGTGCCATCCCTGGGCTGGAAGTCTTGGGTTCTGTAAGAGAGCAGGCTGAGCAAGCCAGGAGAAGCAAGCCAGTAAGAAACATCCCTCCATGGCCTCTGCATCAGCTCCTGCTTCCTGACCTGCTTGAGTTTCAGTCCTGACTTCCTCTGGTGATCAACAGAAATGTGGACGTAAGCTGAATAAACCCTTTCCTCCCCAACTTGCAACATGGTCGTGATGTTTGTGCAGGAATAGAAACCCTGACTAAGACACTTGGTGACAGCAGCTCTGTGTCTGTGTCAGGGGTGGCAGTGGCTTTTCCCTGTGTCTGCGTCATGTCCACAGGTTTACCCAGTTAGGATTCTGATGGAGAAGGAAGGATCACGCTGCTGTCCACACAGGACTATCTCTGCCTTCCTCACACCCCAGACTTCAAGTTCTGGGTGCTAGGTCATTGCAAATTCCTGTGGGGGGTGGACCCTCTCCCCATTCTCTCTCATCATTGGGATGGCATTCCTGTTTCCTATGGCAGGTCCCCAACGCCACCCATTCACACCACCTTGTCTTCTTTCTCAGCTTTAAATATCCATGGCACTTTTTGTGCCTTTCTCCAAGAGTAACCCTCATTTGGTGACAGAAGGGGCCTGGGTGGCTTAGAACATCTATTCCTAGGCTTCAGGAACCTTGAATAAAGGACTGGTGTCATCTTCTACCCTCTATGCCTCCAGAGTACTAAGTGTGTTTTTGGTTTCAGTGGAATTTTATCCATCTTTGCTTGGCTTTTTTTTTTCTCCCTCTTCTCCTCCTCCTCTTCCTCCTCTTCCTCCTCTTTCTCCTCCTCTTTTATTTCTTTTTCTTCTCCTTCTTGACAGCTTTTTTTTTTTTTTTTTTAAGTGTAGATGGTCTGGAACTCTTTATGTAGACCAGTGTGGCCTCTAACTCACAGAAATTCTGCCTATGCCTCCCTGGAGATGGAAAGTAAAGTGTGTACCACCAAACCCAACTATCTCTGTCTGCAATTTGCTATATAGATGAGGCTGACCTTGAACTTCTGACCCTCTTGATTTCTTCCCCCTCCTCCACCTGCCCTGCCCAGGTTGTCCAGAGCTAAGGATGAAACCCAGGGCCTCATGCTTGCTAAGCACAAATTCTACCAACTGGGCTGCATTTCTAACCTCTCGCCCTCTTGGAATCAGTGAACAGATATGGAGTGCTTCTCAAGTCTTAGGTCCTGGACTGGGCACCAGGGAGGCCCAGGTGGACAAAACATAGCCTGACATCTGTGACAAGAAGTCTACAGTTCTTAGTGACTGAGATGGGTCAGCTGTGTCCAGATTAACTACAGGGCTGCTGTTGCTTTTTAAGGGGGTCCTTTTAAAATGCCGGGTGCACCCCTGCTTGAACAGACAAATCTACTGGGTACCCTCCAGGTCTTTGCCCTTTCTTAGAGCTATTACCTCTCAACTTTCAGGATTCCTGCCCTCCTGCCCATCCTGGCAGTGGGGAAGTCTCAGGTTGTGTGCCAGAGACTTTCTCCTGAATAGGCTAGAAGACAGCTGCTATGCTTTTGTCTCTTTACAACCGGATAGTCTGCCTTTGTCATGTTCTTTCCCACTTAGAGGCATCTTTGTGACAGGCTCAAGCATACTGCTTTATTGTGTTTCCCCATTCGTAGGTAGCTGTGTCTACCATGCTGCACCAGAAAGTACATTACTTCTCAGGGACAGCGTGACAATGGCATGGACATGCTGTGTACTGAGTTCTGATTGGCTGGTTTGTTTGCTGTTGTCTTCAGCCAGTGAGCTCTGTAAGCTTAGGGTATTGTCAGAAGTGGGTTTCCTACACTCTGCCTTCCTGGTCAGTGTTAGAAACCGGAGTTTGGTCTTGTTCGTGTCACTCATGCTGGTCAGAGAGTTCAGAGTGGTAGGTGGCCCTCTGGACCCACAGGCTTCTACACTCAAGATTCAACTAGCTTTGAGAGAAAAAAAAAATGAAACCAAAATGCATCTCTATTAACCGTGTTTGGACTTTTATAAATTTATTTATAAATTTTATAAATTTATTTATTCCCTAGACAATATAGTACAACTATTGGCACAGATGTAATCTAAAAAATGATGTAGAGCCTCAGCAAGTAAAGGCATGGGTCCCCAAGCCAACAACCTGAGCCTGATCCCTAGGACCCACATAGAAAAAAGTGAGAACTGACTTCTACAAGTTGTCCTCTGGCTTCCGTACTGTGTGCACATAAGTAAAACATAAAGGTAATGAAATGTTTTTAATGCTCTGAAGCATACAGGAGGAGGCTCATGGATTCTATGCAGTGACTATCCACGGGAGTCCTGAAATCAGATCCCCACTGTCACTTGAGGACAACTGTAGTGCCTGTGTCCATGCTAAAGCATTTCAATGTGTTAGTAAAAAGCTCCCAAGGTCTCCTTCCCTTTGTCATGACGACTGGCTGTGTTTTTGATAGCAGCTGCTTCCCCAGCCTGGGCCTTATAATGATGAGCAATGTCACAGTAGCTCCAGCCAACTCTGACACACAGACTGAGAAACCAAGGCCACAGCGCAGCCTGAGCCCCTCCTGCCAGGAAGCTCACCTCAGAGCATTTACATTTCAAGTTCCCATGGGGGAAGTGTACTACTAGATGGCTGTTTCCAGAACTTTGGAAACAAAGTGCCTGGAAGCAGTGGACTTCTCTTTTAACAGTGGTTGAAAATAGATGCTCACCATTGCTTCTTCCCTTGCCTGCTTAGCACAGACCTAGCCTGTGTGGTCCATACTTACTGAGTTGGAAAGCTAGGCTTGTTTAAGAAGCCATAGTTCGCCGGGCAGAGGTGGCGCACGCCTTTAATTCCAGCACTTGGGAGGCAGAGGCAGGTGGATTTCCGAGTTCAAGGTCAGCCTGGTCTACAGAGTGAGTTCCAGGACAGCCAGGGCTACACAGACAAACCCTGTCTCGAAAAACCAAAAAAAAAAAAAAAAAGCCATAGTTCCTGTCGGTTTGCTTTCCCTGCCAACTGCGTGTGTCTGCACCTGGACACGCTTCAGTTACCTCTAAAATTGGTGGCTGATCAGGCTCTTTGTCTTTGTGGTTGGTGATTTGTTAAGTTACCCTCTCTGATTGGTCTTTGGTTTTCATCTCTATGCCAATCTGTCACCTGGGTTTCAAGTGAGAAGTGCCTCCAGTGGTCACTTTGTGGGAGTCAGTTCTCTCCTTTTACCCTTTGGTTCCTGGGATTGCCCTCAGGTCATCAGGCTTGCCTGCCAGCACCTTTCCCTGCTGAGGCACCTAGCTGGCCTGTGCACAGATATTGTGGGCTTGGGCCTCATGCATGCCAGGTTAACACTCTACCACTGAGCTGCATGGTCAGTTGACTACCTTGTCCCATTAAAGCCAAATATTACTGTGCCTCCTATATTTCTGTCTTGACTGGAATTGTGCCTCAGACTACATGCACACAGGGTATGCAGAGAGGTCTCCATGCTGGGCATCTGCCCTATTTTGATATTGCTTTGATAACCTAGTCAGAGATTGTGTTTTATATTTTAATTTTGTTCTCTCTAAGCTCAAAATTCATGCTCCAGCAATGCTAGTCACTTGCTGAATCTGTTACACAGCAAAAGAAAACAATTTTCCTCTGGTATTAAAAAGTCAGCAGTCAGTAGACTTTTAAATTAGACTGAAAACTATGCCATTTCTAAGTCTAAATAATTTTTGCAATTACTTGTAAGTTAAAAAATAATTTAGTCTCATTTATAGTTGGGTAAACACTTTTAACCTGTCAGTCTGATCATAACTATGTCAGAGTCTATTGCCTTTTAGGCAACTCCAGTCATGTGTCAGACTCTCTCAACATATAAGCACCGTTTGCAAATCTAACAAATTAAACAAGTAAACTTGGTAAATCTAATTACTCTTACATGTTCCAAGTGTTTATAAACTTAGAGAGATTTTTACTGAAAAATCACAAATCTAAATCGGTTACTTGGGTGTTTTTTTTATTCATTAATTCATTTATTGATTCACTTTACATTCCAATTGAAGGCCCCTCCCTCCTCTCCTCTCAGTCCCACCCTCCTATCCCTGTTCTCCCATTTCCCCATCCCCTTAGAGAAGAGGAGGCACCCCATTCTTGGGTACCAACCCGTCCTACTCACATCAAGTCTCACCAAAACTAAACACATCCTCTCCCACTGAGGCCAGATAAGTCAGCTCAGCTAGGGGAAAGAGATTCAAAGGCAGGTAACAGAGTCAGAGATAGTCCCCATCCAATTTTGGGAGAATCCACATGAAGACCAAGCTGCATATCTGCTGCATATGTGTAGGGGGAAATCTGGTTTTGATGCATAAATTTACAGAAAAATTGGTATTATATACATGGACTGATCATAGTTCAATGTTTGCTTAGCATGTGGGAAGCCTTGGATTTGGTACCCACCACTGTATAAACTAGGCATAGTGTAAAAAGCCCTTAATCCTAGTGAGATATAGAAACAGGGAGATCATAATTTAAAGGTTGTCCCTGGCTACATAGAGTATTTGAGCCTAGCCTAGCCTATATGAGATCTTGTCTCTAAAAAAGAAAACAAATACAATACAAAGCTGTTTTTATCCAATGGTAGGTTGCTGACCGATGCTCTCTCATCTCTGGGTGTTACTCTTGTGTGTTTTCCTACACACAGGGACATCATGTGCACAACCACAGCACAGCCTCTCAGACCAGGAGACACAATGATGTGCTGGTACCATAAGGTTCCCAAGCCCCACCCACATCCTGTCATGGCCTTGTCTGTGTCCCTTACAGCACACAGATCCAGTTCAGAATTGCCAGCTGACTCCATTACTGGGTCTCTTTTAATCTCCATATGGAATAGTTCTTTAGCCTTGATATTTTTAAAATATTAACTAAAGTAATTAATATTTCACAGCCTATTATTTTGGAGCATATCCCTTTATGATTAGACTCAAGTAATGCATCTCAGCCGATTACAGAATTGGTGCTGTCATTTCTTCTTCACATGCTCTTGGTTTTGTTTTGATTTTTCTCCCCCTTGATAGTGCTGGGTATGAAGCAACCTAAAGAGGAAAGGTGGTTTTTGTCTTGTGGTTGTAGTCTGTGGTCACTTGGTCCTGCTGCTTTGGGCATGTGGTGTCTAGTACATCATGGCTGGAGCAGAAGACGGAGAATGCAAATTCACTGCATGGCCAGCTGGTAATCAGAGAGACAAAAACCAAGCAGGATCACAGTATCTCCTTTAAGGGCACACCCGCCAGAGAGAGAGCTTCCTTCCACTAGACCTACCCCTTAAAAGTGTCCACTCTCAGGAGGACTAAGTCTTCCACTCATGGGCGTTTGGAGGACACTCCTAGACCACAGCAATCATCTAATAAGTTTCAAGATGACAGGCAAGGAAAGAGAAAGGAGAGGTGGAGGACAAGCATCACTGCATATTTGAGAGACGTCACAGGGCTGAGATGTGGTACAAGAGGCAGATTCTCTGAAGCATCACACATACTTAATGTCCCAGTAACTCAACAACAACAACGAAAAAGCATCAGTGCTTTGGGCTTCCTTCCTCCTTTTTATTTCTTCCTTTGAGACAAGGTCTCTTTATGTAGTCCAGGCTGACTTTAAACTCGCAGACATCCTCCTGCCAATGCCTCCCAATTGCTGGGATCTAAGGTTGTGTCACCAAGGCCAACTTGGACCTTCTTTTAAGTATTTCTGTGCTTCAGGCTAGAGAGATGGCTCAGCTGTTAAGAGCAATTGCTGCTCTTTCAGGGGACCCACATTCAGTTCTTGTCAGGCAGCTCACAATTGTCCATAATAACTATAGCTCCAGGAAATCTGATACCCTCTTCTGGCCTCCACAGTGGTACACACACACACACACACACACACACACACACACACACACACAAATCTTAACTTCAAGTGTTTTGTGTTCTGTTTTGTTTGTTTTGGTTTTTGGTGTGTGTATGGTGTTTGGGCTTGTAGTGATTAGTTTTGATAACTTGACAGGATCTAGAATGACCTTAGAGGCAAACCTCCAGACACACCTGTGAGGGATTATCTTTTTTTTTTTTAAGATTTATTTATTTATTTTATTTGTATGCGTATGCTGTACAGATGGCCATGATCTATCATGTGGCTGCTGGGAATAAACTCAGGACAGCCCTGCTCTCTCCCGCCCTGGCCCCGCTTGCTATGGCCCTGCTTGCTCTGGTGTAATAATACACTGTAGCTGTCTTCAGATGTACCAGAAGAGGGCATCAGATCTCATTACAGGTGGTTGTGAGCCACCATGTGGTTTGGTGGGTTCCAAACCTAGGACCTTTGGAAGATCAGTCAGTGCTCTTACCTGCTGAGCCATCTTGTCAGCCCAGGATTATCTTTTGTTTGTTTGTTTGTTTGTTTTGCTTGTTTTGTTGTTTTCGAGACAGGGTTTCTCTGTGTAGCCCTGGCTGTCCTGGAACTCACTCTGGAGACCAGGCTGGCCTCGAACTCAGAAATCTGCCTGCCTCTGCCTCCCAAGTGCTGGGATTAAAGGCATGTGCCACCACTGTCAGGCGTGAGGGGTTATCTTGAGTACATTAACTGAGATGTGAAGGCTAACGTCAACAGTGGGCAGTACTATTCCCTAGAGTTTGTTCCTACACTAGATAAAAGAAGACAGTGAGCCGAGCACAGGTGCTTATTGCTTTCTTCTTCTTGACTGTGATGTAATGTGACCAGCTGCCTCAGGATCCTGCTTTCCCACCATGATGGATGGTACCCTGAAACAAACCCTTGCCCTCTTTTCTTTTCTTTTTTTCTTTCTGAGACTGGGTTCCTCTATGTAGCCCTGGCTGTCCTGGAACTCACTCAATCGACCAGGCTGGCCTTTAACTTGGATCCACCTGCCTCCGCCTCCTGAGTGCTCGGAATAAAGGCGTGCGCCACCACCACATGAAAACCTTTAGCCTCTTAAATTGTTTTTGTCAGAGTATTTCATCAAAGCAACAGGAAAGGATCAAACTGAGAGCCTTGTGCTGGAGTTGTAAGTATTTCAAGCTGGTATACGCAGTGTTAAGCATGCTCGGCTGGCTGGAGATATATTTCACTGGTAGAGCACTGGGCTAGCATGAGTGGGGCTCTGGGTCTGATTTTCAGCACTGAAGAAGTGAAACTCAAGCATGGTGGTTGT
This sequence comes from Montemys delectorum, assembly GCA_019843815.1. Taxonomy (NCBI): domain Eukaryota; kingdom Metazoa; phylum Chordata; class Mammalia; order Rodentia; family Muridae; genus Montemys; species Montemys delectorum. The sequence goes on from JADRCD010216664.1 coordinate 32,634, forward strand.
AGTGGTTTGAATGAGAATGGCCTTCATGGGCTCATGTATTTGAAATCTTGGATCTTATTTGGTGGAACTGTTTGTGAAGGATTAGGTAGTGTGGCCTTGTTGGAGGAGATGTGTTTGGGCAAACTTTGAGGTTTCAAAAGTCCACACTATTCCCAGTTAGCCTTCTCCCTGTGGTGGTTTAAATGAAAATAGCCTCCATAGACTCATAATGTCATAAAGAATGACATTATTGGAGGTGTGGCATCATTGGAGGACGTGTGTGACTTGGGGATGAGCTTTGGGGTTTCAGAAGCTCAAGCCAGGCCTAGTGTCTCTTCCTGGTGCCCGACAATCCAGCTGTAGAATTCTCAAGGAACTCTCTAGTACCATCTCTGCCTGCACACTATCATTCTTTCTGCTATGATGACAAAGGGCTAAACCTCTGAACTGTAAGCCAGCCCCAATTAAATATTTTCCTTATAAGAGATGCCATGGTCATGGGGTCTCTTATAACCCTATAGAACCTTATATAGAAACCCTAACTAAGACACTATCTCTGCCTCCTTCTGACTCATGCTTATGGATCAAAAGGGTCATCCATCTCTGTCTGCTGCCATGCTCCCTGCCATGAGTCTTGAATTCAACCTCTGAAACTGTAAGTCCCATTAAACCCTTCCTTGTGTGAGCTGCCTTGGTCATGATGTTTTGTCATAGCAACAGAAAAGAAACTAAGACAGAAGTTTGTACCAGGCCCCGGATCATTGCTGTGACAGGGCTGGCCATGCTAGTTTTTTGAAGGATTGTGGAAAACACTGGGACTATGAACTAGGAAAGTAGTTGAATGCTGTAAGTGTGGCCATTATGGCAGGCACTTGGGAGACAGAAGTGCTGAGAGCAGTGTGAACTATGGAGGCCCAGCTCAAGGGGGAACAATACTAGCAACTTAGATACAGGCCATTCTTGTAACATTTTGGCAAATAATGTGGCTGCTTTTTGCCCTTGTCCTAAGAATCTGTCTGAGGCTAAATTTTGGATTAAATTTTGTTGGTAGAGAAGATTTGAAGATGGTCTCATGTTGATTCTGTCGTGTGTAACTAGTGATCACTCTGGTTGGTCTACAAAGAAAAAGAGCAAGTGGGGCAAAAAGAAAAGCAAAGTGTAGTTGGAGAGCCAAAGGAGACTAGGAAATGCAATGTTGGTACCAAGGCCTATGCTGAAAGAGATGAGGGGAATGGGATAAAGGAGCTGCTGCCCTCAGCTCAGACCTCACCCTGAAAAGAAAAGGCACAAGGAGTTATCTGTCCATAAAGAGCAGTGACAAAGCAAAACTTATGTCGATGTAATTTAAGGAGAATTCTAGAATCCATGCCAAGCAGGCTAGAGCTTGAAAGCATTACCCACATGGTTCTGGTTTTAAAGTCCTGAAGGACACAGGCATAAAGGGGTTGTGAAATCTCCCTTTGTGGTGAAGGTGAAGGGAAGCCACTGAGGCCAGGCATGAGGCAGGGGAGCCCCTGCCTGGAGGCCCCAGAAAGGTCATTGCATGAAGCAGTGAACGTGAGGCCTGGATTGCTTTGGAGACCCCCAAAATGTTGGAGATGTATGCCAGGGGAACTGAATAGAGAGAGTGGAGCTGTTCAAGAGAGAGAGAGACAGAGAGACAGAGACACAGAGACAGACAGAGATAGACAGAGACAGAGAGAGACTTGCTGCAGTCAGCACAGCTGGAAGGGCAAAGTCATGTAAGCTCTTTGGCTTTGGAACAAAGCTACAGGGTTTAGCAGTTTCCCTACTGGGTTTCAGTCTTGCTTTTGGTCCAGTATTTCCTCACTATGCCCCATTGCTCCTTTTTGGAATGGTAATGTATATTCTGTGCCACTAATGGAAGTATGTAGTTTGATTTTTGAGACTCAGAAGAGATGTTGGACTTGGAAACTGTTTTGAGACTGTGAAAGACTATGGGGACTTTTGAAGGTGAACTAAGTGAATTTTGTTTTTTGTTTGTTTGTTTTTTGTTTTTTGTTTTTTGTTTTTTTGAGACAGGGTTTCTCTATATAGCCCTGGCTGTCCTGGAACTCACTCTGTAGACCAGGCTGGCCTCAAACTCAGAAATCTGCCTGCCTCTGCCTCCCAAGTGCTGGGATTAAAGGCGTGTGGCACCACCGCCCAGCTGAACTAAGTGAATTTTGCATTATGATATGGCCACTAGTCTGTGAGAGCCAGGGAGTAGAATGTGGTAGTTGGAATAAGAATGGCCTCCATAGGCTCATATGTCTGAATACTTGGTTTCAAGTTGGTGGAACTATTTGGGAAGGATTAGGAGGTGTGGCCTTGTTGGAGGAGGTGTGTCACATGGGATTTGAGGTTTGAAAAGCCCACACAATCATTCACAGTTAGCTCTCTGTCTCCTGCTTGAGGATCAGATGACAGCTCTCAGTTACTGCTCCAGGGTCAGTACCATCCATCAAGGTCACGGACCCACCCTCTGACACTGCAAGCCCTGATAAACTCTTTATTCTTTAAGTTGCCTTGGTCATGTTGTGGGATGGGTTAGTGGGCAAAAGTACTTGCTACGAAGACCTAAGGGTCCCCAGGTCCTGTATGGTAGGATGGGAGAACATGGAAGATGTCTTCTGATGCCCACTGCGTGTTATGGCATGTATGTGAGCACAAGGGGATAAAGACAGACACACAAAACTAAGAAAAAAAAAAAAAAAAAAAAAAAAAGTAAACAGCATAAAAATAGATGGAGAGTACAGAAGATGCCTAGTGCTGACTTCTGGTCACATGCACACACTTACATGTAGATGACACATAAGCAAACATCAGCATAGACAATATAACAGACAAAAATGGAAGCCTTAGGGCTAGCCATGTAGCTCAGTTGGTACTGTGCTCACCCAGCATGTATAAGCCTGGGCTCTATCACCAGCTGCAAAAACAAGCACAGAAAACCCAGAGTGCAGAGAACGCAGACTGACTTGTACTGGCTGTCAGACAGTATTTTCCCAGGATTGCATTCAGGGCCTACATTCTGGGTAGTTTGAAACCAGTGATCACTGGTATTTTTACAACACAGAAGTCTGCAGATATGGCTAGCAGTGAAGCCCCACTAGAATGGTCCTGGAAGTTATAGCTAATACCGCTGCCATGAGCTCTATTTATAGCTGCTGCACCAATAACTTCATAACCCAAAAAGGGAATGAACACCCAGAAAGCCAGGGACCCTGCTAACCCACACAGAAGCCTCCGACTGTCTGCCACTTGTTTGGATACTACATTTCTTAGGCTTCGAAGTTATGTAACCCCAACTCAAGCCTTGAATTGGATGGATTCCTGTATGCTTCCTAGGACCATGCAGCACTTAGAGTCTAGGTTCTCCCTCTCAGCTCTGTCCAGTTCAGTCACAACCATAGCGGTCACTCTATGATCCCATTTCTGACCTCAGTTTCCATTCTAGCACATCTTCCTATTACATCTAGCAGTGGGGCTTCACACCACAAGTAAACTAAGTAAACTAACTAACTCGCTAGCTAACTTCCTTTTTCTACAGTCTCAGGAATTCACTCTGTAGCCAAAGATGGCCTTGAACCTCTGACCTTCCTGGCACTGTTCCCAAGAGTCATATTCCATGTGTGCAAACCATGCATGGTTTACATTGTATTGGGGACCAAGCTCAGGGCTTCAAACACTCCACCAACTGAGCCACATACCCAGCTCCTCTTTCTATGTCTTTTTTAAAAATTTATTTATTTTTTAAAAGATTTTTAAAATTACTATATGTAAGTACACTGTAGCTGTCTTCAGACACACCAGAAGAGGCCATCAGATCTCATTACAGATGGTTCTGAGCCACCAAGTAGTTGTTGGGATTTGAACTCAGAACCTTCAGAAGAACAGTCAGTGCTCTTAACCACTGAGCCATCTGTCCATCCTCTCTTTCTATGTTTTATTTCATATATATACATGTATATGAAATCTTTATTTATATTTTATATGTGTTCTTTTAAGATATAGCCTTGCTGAGTTCCCATTCTGACTTCCAGCTCTAGGTTCAAGTGAATCCCTGCCACAGCCTTCCAGGTAACTGAGACTACAGGCATGCCTGGCCACTTCTTTCTTTTTGTTCAGGGTCTAGACAGGATTCCTTTTGCAGACAAGTTCCCTGGCCTCACAGTCTGGGGTGCAGACACCCCTCCCTGTTTTCAAGGCTCCCAGAGCTATGTGAGCCCTCACAGCCAATTCTCTCAACACCTGGCAGTGGTGTGTGGACAAAGAACTCACACTGTTGTGCTGAGCCTGGTGATTCAGGCTATAAAACCGCAGGCCAAGTTGTTAAACCAAGATCCAGGTAGACAGCCAAAAGGGCCAAGGTTGCCCTGTATCTGCACTGTGGCAGTCCCAATCTGTGGGGGCCTTGGTGTGGCCTATCCCTCCAGGAGGCAAGGCCAGTATAATTTATTGGGCCATAACTGTTGAAAGGAACAGCCCTTTAGACTCTCCGTCCATGCCAAAATGCTTCTTTATTGGGTATTTTCAGTGTTCTCAGCCTAGTGCTAGGAGCTGCTTGGTGGTGGGTTGTGTCTGTGAATGTGTGTGTTTAGAAGAGAGAAGCAAAAAAGAAGACCCAGACTGGTTCTTCTATAGTTTGCCAGCTAAGTGACAGCAGAAAGCACAATGTGTGAGACACTGGAGAACTAGCAGATACAATCCAGGTCTGGTGGAGTACACTGATAATCTCAGCTCTCAGAGGTAGAGGAAGGAGGTTAGCCTTGGCTAGGAGAGTGACCTTGAGACCTTGGGCTTCATGACACCGTGTTTCAAATGTCCAAAATAATTATTATAATAAAAAACCAAAACCAATGTTAAAAAAATTGGACAATTTTATTTAAAATCCAGAATTAGCTGGCTTAGTGGTGGATGTCTGACATCCCAGCTGAGGCAGGAGAATTGGTATGAGTTTGAGGCTAGTATATAGCAAGATCCTATCCTGCAGAGAGAGAGAGAGAGAGAGAGAGAGAGAGAGAGAGAGAGAGAGAGAGACAGACAGACAGAGAGACAGAGAGACGGAGACGGAGACGGAGACGGAGACAGAGACACAGAGAGAGAGAGACAGAGACACACAGAGAGCTAGAGAGAGAAACAGAATCTGTCTGTCTGTGTGTCTGATCCTGTGTGTAGCTTTGTATTCATATGTATGTGTGTGTAAATGTGTGTGAAGGCCAGAAGACAACCTTGGTAGATGAAAAAAAAAAATGACATGATGCTCCTAAGTCTGGTGGAGGTGAACGTTTATTGTAGATAAAAGGGAAAACAGAGCTAGGGGCAGAGGCAGAGCCATCTGAGAGAATCCAGAGTGTCTTCTAGAAGACACCGGTTCAATTCCCAGCACCCACATGATGGCATACAACCATTTGTAGTTCCAAAGAATCCAATGCCCTCTTTTGGCTTCTGTGGGCACCAGGCATACACATGGTGAACAGGTGTACATGCAAGAAGCTGTTCATAAAACAAAAAAATCTAAAGCCAGGTAGTGGTTGTTATGTTAGAATCATAGCTTGTCCGGACAGATCATACCGGGCCAGCACAGTTCCATAGGAGGGAGGTTTATTGTGGGGGAATAACAAAAGGGGGCGTTGAAGATAAAGAGAGAAAGAGGGCAAAGGTCAGAAGGGGGTCTGCCTTTTATTTGGGCTGTGATGTAACAGTACACACTGTTGGCGCAGGTAAAGATGGGCAGGTGAAATAGGTGGATGCGGGGAGTGTATGGCGATTGCCATGACAAGAGATGTGTGGGTCCCTGTTACCTATGGGTAATGTCACAGTCATTACTGGATTTGGAGGTGACCTGCGACCATAAAGCCAGTTCCTGCTGGGTAGTGGTGGCGCACGCCTTTAATCCCAGCATTTGGAAGGTAGAGGCAGGCAGATTTCTGAGTTTGAGGCCAGCCTGGTTTGCAGAGGGAGTTCCAGGACTACACAGGGCTACACAGAGAAACAAAAGAAAACAAAACCAACATTATCCATGTAGAGATTTTTTAGTATCAACCTTTTGTTACAAGGATTTTACAGTTTTTTGTTTGTTTGTTTGCTTGTTTTCTTTTTGTTTTTGTTTTTTTTCCAGATAGGGTTTCTCTGCAGAGTTTATAGCATAGGTTTATGGGAGTTTTTTGAGAGTGAAGTGCAGAGAAATCATGCAGAGAAAAGATTTGTAAGGGGGAAAAGTAGAGAATCCTTAAAGATGAGAGACTTGGAAATGTAGAGCAGAATGAGTTTAGATGTAAGGGATTTGGGAATTGTTTGTGCAATGGCAGGGGTTGTTACCATAGGAGGGAATTTGAAAATCCAGCATGCCAGTCTTTAGCCAGGGATCTGTACTGAAGCCAAGTGGTTTGTAGTCTGGGAAGGACAGAGAGGGAATTCCTTTAAGTTCCAAGAGAGAGAGGGGAGAGGAGAAAGGAGAGAGGAGAGAGGGAGGGAGAGGGAAGGAGAGAGAGAGAGAGAGAGAGAGAGAGAGAGAGAGAGAGAGAGAGAGAGAGAGAGAGAGAACACAGTGGCCTAGATAGACTAGGGCTTAGAGAAACTTCAGGAGGGCCCTGTGGGCTGGAGCCAGAGAGATAAAGTAGTAGGGCTGCAAGTTCCTAGTGGGAGGCAAGAAAGTAGTTGAGGTGGATAAAGTATCATTGTGACAAGAATTTCCATCTGGGGCATCCCCAGTGGAATGAGAAACTTGTCAGACAGAAATATGTTCCAAATCACAGACGAGAGATGTCCCTTGTTCTTGTGACTGGGGCCTAGTTGGGGCATGAGGAGCGTCCTGGCACACCAGTGTGGCTTTATAGTCACTGTAGGAAAAGCTGGGGTGACACATAGAGACGAGGGGAGGAGCAGGGAAAAGGGAGATGGTTAGCGTCTTAGTGGAGATTCTCAGGTGGGTGTAGCATGCCAGAGCCAGGAGACGTGGGTGCCTTGGGAGGGTATAGAAGGCTCTAGGAGCACAGACAGGAAGAGGAATGGTTAGAGTATGTGGAAAGGGTAAGGAGCGGAGAGGATGGAGTCAAGAACCTGAGGTCAAATTTGACAGAGGGGAGAACCAAAGAAAGGAAGGACCTGTGCATGCGGTGGAGAGTCAGTGGGCAGCTGGCAGGGAGGCTGGCCCCATGGAAGGGAGCTTACCTGAGGTTTTAGCACCAGATAAACGAAAGGCAGGAAGAAAACAGGAGGATGTGACTACTTCTGGTGGAGGAGAAAGTTTACTGTAGATACAGGGAGAGCATAGCCGTGGGTGGAGACAGATGCAGCCGGATGAGCTGGGCTAGGTTTGAAGACTGGGTTGGGGAGACAGAGACCAAGAAGCCAAAAGGGGGAAAGGGTAAAAAAAGATAAAAGGACCAGGATAGCCAAGATGTCTGGGTCCCATAGGGAAGAGCTGCAGGGAAAGAGCGGCCTCTGGACAGAGAGTTCCATGGAGGGGCAGGGTGGGCCGGACAGCCCGGCAACAGTAGGAAGGAACTGAAGGATACCAAGAACAAGGTGGCCGGGCTCACTTTGATATGCTAATAGGCATTTCAGCCTTTTTGGGGGGTGGCGGTTGAGACTTAATGCTTGGGTGTGTGCTCTTCCCCTTGCCACCTCCCACCCCGCAAGCCTTCCAAGTTGTTATGTGAGATAGGTCTCACGCTGGCCTGGGGAATCAATCACCTGTTAAGCTAGGCTGCCTGGCTAGTGAGCACTAGGAATTCTGTGCCTTTCTCTGCATGGCTAAGATCACAAGAACCTGGCCCACCACGCCAGACTTTTGTTTCCTTGTGTGTTTGCTTTTCTTTTCTTTTTTTCTTTTTTTTTTTTTTTGTTTTGTTTTTGTTTTTTTGTTTTTGTTTTTTGAGACAGGGTTTCTCTGTGTAGCCCTGGCTGTCCTGGAACTCACTTTGTAGTCCAGGCTGGCCTCGAATTCAGAAATCCGCCTGCCTCTGGCCTCCCAAGTGCTGGGATTAAAGGCGTGCTCCACCACTGTATGGCTATGTGTGTTTGCTTTTTGAGATAGGGCTTCTCTGTGTAACCCTGGCTATTTTGGTACTCATTTTGTAGACTAGGCTGGTCTTGAACTCACAGAGATCTGCCTGCCTCTGCCCGGGATTAAAGTGCTGAGATTAAAGGTATGTGCTACCATGCCCTGTGCATGCCAGATGTTTTCTGTGGCTGCTGGGGATAAAGCTCAACTCCTTGTGTTTTGTATGACTAGCATGTGACTAGACAATCTTGTCAACCCCAATAGACCCACAAATAAGAAAAAATAAGAAATTGCCTCCTCAGAGAGGCCAGTTATTGGAGATCTGGCTGTAACTGTGTTATTCCTATAAGAACCGTGTAGGAGGAGCTCGGGCTCCCTTGGTTGATGGCCCCTGGGCCTTGTTCCCAGCTGTGGGATGTCCTGTCCTTCCGTTTCTGTTTCCTCCTTGGCTTCTATCAGTATTTGATTTTGAGACCTTGCTAATAGCTGCCTTCCTGAACAATCCCAGGTGTGGGAAATGTGAAAGGGTGGCCAGAAGATGGATCAGCAGCATCCTGAAAGCTGGAGTCACAGAAGGACATCTGGTGAGCATCCAACAGGAAGCTCTTAGTGTCTGGTCTATACACAGCCCCTTGCATTTTGTTCACGTGGATGATGGTGTTTACTCCTTTGGCCCAGTCCTGATGAAGCAATTACTTGCCAGCAGTTTTCATGCTGCAAAGCCGTGCCTGGCATTAGGAATGAACCTCACCAGAGTGGAGGGTTTCCACCAGAGAAGCATTTATTTGGCCTTAGTGGGCAGTGGAGCTTTTGAGCTGACCACCTTACTATAAGGTTTTGTAATTGCTCATTAATGCACACAGATACAACTTGGCAGCAGTAAACTGGAGAGGAAACAGGGATCAGGGGAGGAAAGGGAAAGGAGGAGAAAAGAAGGAAGACATACTAAGTATAAACTCAGCCTCCTATGTGGGAAGACAATATCTCAAAAATCAAAAGCAAACGCTGACATTCCAACCGATAAAACCTTGTTATGTATCTAGAGTGTTATAGGTATGAACTTATAGGGTTTTTTCGTGAGGTAGTGTCTTGCTTTCCCACAAACTAGTAGCAATCCCCGACTCAATCTCCTGAGTGCTGGTAGGTACACATCACTGTGCTTGACTCCAATAATATGTAAGTGTCAAAATGAAGAAAAACTCTAACAGACCTGTGGCAGGCTGAGGCTGGAGCTCAGTGGTAGAGAACTTGCCTGACTACCCAAGGCCCCGTGTGCTGGGTTCTCTAGTACTGGAAAAGAACCAACACAGTGCATGACGTCATTGCCTGTCATTCCGGCACTGAAGAGGCTGAGGTAGGGGGATTACTCTGAGTTTGAGGCTAATCTGGGTTACATGGTGAGTTCAAGTCCAGCCTGGGCTACTAGGTAGGATTCACAAAACAAACCAACCAACTGACAAACTCCAAACTAATTCGCTACGGCTATAGGCCACACTAGTTGAAGTCTCAATGGCCCCCATGTTGAGGACTGCAGGTGTACTGTGTAGCCTTCCAGGAAGCAGAGTACTTAATCCTTCAGGCAAGAGACTAAGGAGAAAGAGATTGCAACCGTGGGAGGAGGTTGTTCAGAGTTGTCCCTAAAAGAACAGCTGCTGGGGACGTAAAGGAGGAGTTGGCGACTTTGGGGTGAACAGCCTGGACAGGATGACTTAGCAAAGAGGCAGAGAATGTATGAGCATAGAAAGGACATCAGGTCTCCTTGGACCCTTCCATCCCCTGATTCCAGTTTTAGAAGCCTTGAAGGAAGCACTGGCTAAAGGTTAGCATGAGGCACCATGTCCAAATGCAGAGGTTCTCCCTGTCTCACCAGGGGGCCACTAGGATCTGCAGTCTGAAGTGTCATTCTGTTCAGACTCCAAGGTCATGGTGTGGTTCGCCCTGACAGTCAATGTATACAAACAGTCTATCTCAGCTATAGGAGTCACAGCACGCCTGGAATTCTATGCCCTGCAGGGATGTGTCACTGCTGGGTTAGCAAGGTGTCCCTAGTCTTGGAGGCTCTAATCAAGATCCCCAGGAGGTGACATTCCCTAGTAGAACAGGAAAGACAGCCAGGGCTCTCTTTCCTGATCCCCCCCCCCCCCCCGCCCCCCCCCCCCCCTCTACTCGGCTTCCCGGAACTGTGTGGACTAAAGCAACTTGCTTAATGTTCCTGGAGCTCATATGAAGTTCGTGTCAAGTGAGGACATTCCCACTGTGTAGAAGAGAATGTTTATGAAGTGTGATAGGAAGATGATGGCTTTCATCCTCAACTTGACTGTCTAGGCCCATCTTGGGAGAGAGCCTCAGTGAGGGATTGTCTAGACTGGGTTGGCCAATCTTTCTGGTACTTTTTTGATGATCTTAATTGAAGGGGAAAGCCCTGCCCATGGTGGGGGGCACTATTCCCTGGCTTTGTGTAAGAGCAGAGAGCTGAGCACAGGCCTGTGGGCATTTATTTCTCTCTGCTGTGGATATCATGTGATCGCTGCTTTAAGTTCCTGCTGCCCTGCCTTCCTCATCATGATGGACTTTGACCAGGAACTGGAAGCTAAAAGTAATCTGTTTCTTGCCTGGGCTGCCTGGTCAGGGTGTTCTGTCACCACAACCAGAAAGGAAATAAGACTGCGAGTGATCGACAGAAATCCACCAAACACCGTTTCTTTCCAAATCCCCTTTCCCTGAGGAAAGCTCACATTCACCTTAGGATGGCCTTGAACTCACTGTGTATCCGAGGATAATTTTGAATTTCTGAGCCTCTGCTTCCATCTCCTGCAAGGACTGCAATTAACAGGCATGTGCCAGCCTCTTTTGTGGTATTGAAAGTCAAACACTACCAACTGAGTTATATCTCCAGCTCTAGAGTTGTGTTTCAGATGGATTTATTGCTTTCCAGAGAAACTGTAGCCTCAACTACCCTGAGTCCATTGTGAGTAAGGGTCTTGGGACCAAATAGCACATTCTAGAGAGAGGACATACCATCCTGGATGGTGCCCATCTGTAGCCAGTCCCCTCAGCCTTGGTTTCCCAGCTGCTGATAAGGCTAAGCAACGAAAGGCTGAGGGCAAGAGCAGGGGCTCCTGGAAGAAAAGGTATTCACTTACATAAAGGGAAGCCAGACAAAACACCCTACTTCAAGATGTACCATAATCCCTGGGAATCCGGAGCGCTCACAGCCTTGTCTTTCAATGGCACGATTGTCTGGCCACTGCATAGCTGTGAGTACTGTTGTTCAGATGGGCTTTCACAGAGTCACACTCAGGGGGAAAGTCTCCAGCCCCTGCTGCCCACAGGAACCTCTTAATGTCTCAGCTGTACACAGCCCTTGTGTTCTGTTCACAACGATCGTGTTTACTCCTTTGGCCCTTGAAGCCTGGTCCTATTGGAGTAATTACTTACCAGCAGTTTGCATGCTGTCAAACCTGTGCTGCAAATCTGCGGTTGGCATTAGGAACAAACCCCACCAGACTGGAGGGTTTCTCTGTATTGGTATTGACTTGGCCTTGGTGTGCAGGGGAGCTTTTGAGCTGGGAACCTTAACAACATCATCTATGTGTGTGGGTGCCTGTGTGCTGAGGCAGAGGAGGACAGTGTGCATCCTGCTCCCTCCCTCTCCACTTTATGCCTTCATGCTGGATCTCTCACTGCATCTGGAGCTGAGCTGATGGCAGAAAGCACCAACAGTTGCCTGTCTTTATCCATGACCCAGTGGTGAGGTTATAGGTACATATAGGTATAGGTATAGTGGACCTGGCCTGTTCGTTTTAAGAGTTATTTCTACTTTTAATTATGTATATGTGTATTGGACTGTGTGCACATAAATGCAGGTGTCTGCATAGGACAGAGGTGTCAACAACTGTGGCACTAGTGAGTATTGAGACTAGAACTTGGATCCTCTATAAGAGCAATGTACACTCTTGGCTGCTGAGCCAGCTCTCCATTCTCTATCCTGGACTTTTACATGGATGGTGGGGGTTTGAATTCAGGTCTTCCTGCTTGTACAGAAGTTGCTCTTTCCCATGGAACGTCTCCAGGACCTCTGCCCCCAACAGCATCTTCTAATGACAGGTGATCAGATAGACAAGGCTAGAGTTTGGATAGCATTAGACTCTGCATGACATTGATTTAGCTGGCTCTTAACCAATGAAAGCAAACAAGTCACAATTCACATGGTGGATAAAGAAGGCCAGGAGACAATAATACTTAGCTCCTAGTCACGTGAGGAGCTTGACAACTGGTTATATTGTTTCTGCATTTGTCTTTTGTGACATGTAGTCTTTGTTCATAAGCAAGATGCCCTCTCTCTGGGGCAACCCAACTCCCTCAGGACAAGAAATGTGGTGATTCTGTGTTGGGTAGAGGCCCAGATCAATGGGCAGAGGACATGGCTGTGTGCTCAGGATCTTCACGCAGACACATATGTGTTCCACCTGTCTTCTTCTTCTTCTTCTTTTTTTTTTTTTTTCGAGACAGGGTTTCTCTGTGTAGCCCTGGCTGTCCTGGAACTCACTCTGTAGACCAGGCTGGCCTCAAACTCAGAAATCTGCCTGCCTCTGCCTCCCAAGTGCTGGGATTAAAGGCAGACTGCCTGGCTGTCTTCTTTTTGGCTGGTAGGTCCTCACACAGTGGGACCATGAGGGATCTTCCTTACCACCTTCAGCCGGAAAGTGCCTGACCATAGAACTTAATGTATGGCTGATTATGTATGTATTTAGTTGCTCCTCAGAAGAGGAAGGGGTTGTTTTGATGCCTATTTTTCTGAGGTGTCAGTCCATGGTCTTTGGGTCCACTGAGTCCAGGGCCACATCAAACCTAAACATGATGGTGGGAGAGGCCTGCGTATGGCATCACTATATGACCTACCTTCTCATTGTAGGCTTTACCTCCTAAAATCTCCACAACCTTCTAAAATAGTAACATTAGGTGAGGACACATGAGCCTGTGTGTGTGTGTGTGTGTGGGGGGATTTCATATTTAAACTATAAGATTATTGAATGGAATCGGCTGATCACAAACCAGAACTCCAGAGCCAGAGGAACACCAGCATTCCTTGAAGCCAGGCTGGAGAATGAAGCTGTTTGCTGGACACTCAGTAAGGCTAAGTCACCAACAACTAGCATTTTCTCTAGTTCTGTTAGAAAATTCACTCTAAGAGGTGAGTGTGTCTCCCCCTCTCTGTGAACTATGTCAAAACTACCTTCTTTCTAGTCATGAAGAAACTAAAAATCCAAAAATCTAATTGATACACTCTTAATAGATGCAGAACATGGAACTGGGCTGGGGGTGTACAGCTAGTAGGATGCTTGCCTAGTGTGCATGTAGAGGACAGCCTATTTCCTAGACTGGGCATAGTGACACATGTGCAATCTCTGCGCTTAGGAGGTAGAGGCAGGAGGACTAGGAGTCCAAGGTCTTTCTTTATTGCACAATGAGTATGAGACCAGCCTGGGCTGTATAACAACCCTTCTCAAAAAACAAAGAGACTCAGTGTGAGGCCCAGACTTATGCAGTTGAACAGGTAGGAGACAGCCCCCTCCTCCACCTTCTTACACTCCTAGGATAAGCCCATGTTTTCCCAGATTGTGGTGGCTTGAATAAGAATGGCCTCCATAGGCTCATATATTTGATTGCTTAGAAAGTGGCACTATTTGAAAGGATTAGGAGGTGTGGCCATGTTGGGGTAGGTGTGGTCTTATTGGAGGAAGCATGTCACCGGGATAGACTCTGGGGTTGCAAAAGCCAAATTCAGATAAATAGGTCCAATATTGTACAATGCATATACACTTTCTGCTTGTTTGTACGTGACAGTGTCTTGCTGTGTACCACATAATGGTCTTGAAATCTTGCTTCTCCTATCTTAGCCTCTCTATTAGTAGGATGGTTTATTTGATGTTTTTACACTATACTGTGGTTTTCAGAACAGCTTACATATTTCAAAATTATTTATACAGCCAAAAGAAATGTAAACAATTAACTTGGGATGTGGCTTATAAGAGAACAACAAAGAGGGAGACTGAACGCTTTGCTTGATGTTTGTAACTATTGTATCAAGTTTGAAGAAGAGGACTTTATAAGTTACTCTTTCTTTGAGATGATGCTTTTCCAAATCTTCACAGCCAATGAACCAGATTCTTACCCTCACCTAATGTTTGTGCCACCCTCCAAGCAGAACCATTGTTCACTGAAACAGTTGGTGAATGACTTCATGGATAGACCATCTTAATACACACACCATTTCTTAAATGAACATAACCTGTTCTCTGTGGGCTGAGAATGATGACAATCACTCAAGTCAAATAACTTTGATCATTACAGGAAATCTGTATCCAAAAATCGTGCCTACAATTCATTCCTTAGTGCAGCAGAACTGTCCAATCTCAGCTTAGCTACAATGGAGGTAAAATCCTTTGGTGATGTGAGGGACATTGAAGTACAGCCTTATTACAATGAACTTCAATGTCTAAAAATTGTTCTTATTTTGGGTTTATATCATAGTAAGAGCCAAGATTTTAAGCTCTACTAAAAATAAAACAAACAAATAAACAAAAACACTTTATGTTCATTAAAAAACTAATAGTGATATATTATTTTAAAATATCATACAATATGTTTGAGTTATTTAAAATTTATATTAAGAAAAATGTATGTATTTTCAATATTGCTGTAGACAAGCATCTACATAAGACTGTTCAATTGGTTGTTGTTTTATATCAAGCAACTTTTATAATACTCATTTTTACTGTTACAATATTTTATAAATTTTAAAGAATATGGTAAAAATAAAGCCCCGACAGGTATGGCAGGTATTGAAGGGGGGGGGTCTCTGGGAGGAGTTGGGGTACAAAAGGAAAAGAAGAATGTGATGTAATTCTGTTTACTTAAAATATTTTTAAATGTTAACAAATTCAGATAAATTGAAATTATGTGTCTTTTCTCATAATGCAATAAAACTTAAATCAATTTTTTAAAAAAAGTGCTGGACAGTGGTGGCTCATGCCTTTAATTCCAGCACTTGGGAGGCAGAGGCAGGCGGATTTCTGAGTTTGAGGCCAGCCTGGTCTACAGAGTGAGTTCCAGGATAGCCAGGGTTATACAGAGAAACTCTGTCTCGAAAAACAAAAACAAACAAACAAAAACCCCCCAACGCCCCCCCCAAAAACCCCCCAAAACCTCCAAGCAAACAAACAAAGCCAAACCTGTCCCAGAATCAGTCTTTCCCTGCTGTCTGTAGATCCGCATGCAGAACTCAGCCTTTTCTTCACTACCCTGTCTGCCTGCATCCCGCCCTGCTCCCCATCACGATGATAAGGGGATAACCTCTGAAACTGTAAGCAAGCCCCAATTAGATGCTCTTATAATAAAGAGTCGCTGTGGTCATGGTGCCTCTATAGCACTAGAACCCTGACCAAGGCACATTGCATCTGTGAGCCACTCTCTATAGAGGATAGGGAAGCTCCTTAGGTTCTCCCAGGGAAGTGAGGCTGTCACCCAGATGCAACCCAACAGTCCATGAAGGCAAAGTCTGAGAGGCCATGGTGTTGCTGAGCATGTGAGCTATTCAGAAAGCTCACTGGTTAAGAGCACTGACTGCTCTTCTGAAGATCCTGAGTTCAAATCCCAGCAACCACATGGTGGCTTACAACCATCTGTAATGGGATCTAATGCCCTCTTCTGGTTGTGTCTGAAGACAGCTACAGTGTACTTAAATATAACAATAAATAAATCTTAAAAAAAAAAAAAGTATTTGTTGATTGGTGGAACTGCCCTGAGGAAGTGGATCATATAGGGGGTGGCTGTGGAGTTATGGTATGGAAAATAATGCATATTTTGGACATGGTGGCTCATGCCTGTAATCCTAGCACTAGGTGACTGAGGCAGGAGGACTGCTTGTAACTTCCATGCTAACCTGTGCTACAAAGTGAGCCTCATAACACTTTCTCTCTCTGTCTCTGTCTCTCTGTCTCTGTCTCTGTCTCTCTGTCTGTCTCTCTGTCTCTGTCTCTCTCTCTCTCACTCACAGGCTCAGGATATGGCTGTGTTGCTAGTATGCTTGCCTAGCATGCACAGAGCCCTGGGTTCAATCCCTAGCACCACTGAGACGGGATATGGTGGGGTACACACCTTAATTTCAGCACTCAGGAGAGAGGGGGATAGAGATCAGGAGTTCAAGGCCAGCCTAGGCTACATGTCATCTTGCTTCAAACAAGTAAAAGGGATAGTCTTATATTTTTGTTTTGTTTTTGAGACATGATCTTACTGTGTATCCCTGGCTGGCCTAGAACTCACTGAGCTCTACCTACCTCTGTCTCCCGAGTGCAGGGAGTAAAGGTGTGCGCCACCATGCTCGGCTTCATTTTCACTTTATTTTATTTTATTTTATTCTGTTTTATTAACTGGGACAAGAGAGATGGCATAGAAAGTTAAAACACTTTCTGGGGCCTGAACTCAGAGCACACTCTTAAACTGCTGAGCCGTCGCCTCAGCCCCGCTCCACTTTAATTTATGTGCATGGATGTCTGTGTACCACTTACAACTGGTGCATGCAGAAGGTAGAAGAGGCCTCCCACAGGTTGTCCTCTGACCTCTGTGTGCATGTGGGGGCACACTTGCACCCCACATAGACACAAAAAATTAAAACAGACCAGACCTGGTGGCATATACCCTTAATTCTAGTACTTGGGAGGCAGGCAGATCTCTGAGTTCAAAACTACCCTGGTATACACTGAATTCCAAGCTAGCCAGGTGAAACAGAATAAATAAATATAGAACTCTTTCTCCTTCCTTCTCATGCATTCCTCCCTCCTTCCATAGTCTGTATGTGTAACCCAAACCTTGAATTTGAGAGCCTCCTGCTGGGATCACAGGTGTGTGCCACTGGTCTTTACTAAGAGATCACCGTTGGCTTTTCTGTTGTTGGTGGCAGATGGCCACCTGTATACTGTACAGGGATTTCAGCTGCCCCCAGCTCTCAGCAGGGCTCTGCTCCCTAAGGCTCTGGGGAAAGAATTCCCAACCAACTGTTTCACAGTGAGGGTCAAACAGTTTCCTGCAGTGGTAGGGCTGGAGGTCCCTTTCCTCTTTGACTGCTCCCCAGACCTCTCATCAGTATTGGACCCTTCTTGAGCTTCGGATTGCTTGGATCTCTCCTGCCCTCTCCTTTCTGTAGCTTCCAGCTACAGAAAGCTCTCTGCTTTTATAGGCTCCTGTGACTAGATCAAGGCTCCCTAGATAGTCCAGTAGAGTGTTTTGGTTTTTTTTTCCAAGACAGGGTTTCTCCGTGGCTGTCCTGGAACTCACTCTGTAGACCAGGCTGCCCTCGAACTCAGAAATATGCCTGCCTCTGTCTCCCAAGTGCTGGGACTAAAGGCGTGCACCACTACTGCCTGGCTTCCAGTAGAGTCTTATATGAAGGTCAAACCTTCAGTACATCTGCAGTGTGCCTACAGCTATGTCACACTCAGGCCACAGGGATTGGGGCCCAGGCATCCCTGTGGAACTAGCAAGCCTTTCACAGCTACAGGACAGTCCAGTATCACCCTTCCCTACAAAGCAGAGTGGGAGGCAAGCTTGTCTTTTTGAAGAAAATAAACTGCAGACACCATTACACCCTCAACTTAGACAACCAGACACTGTGATGCTAGCATCAGAGTCAGTTACAGTCATCTGCTGCATTTAAGACTTGAGACGGGTGCGTTCTGACACACCAGCTTAGGAAGCTGGCTTTGTGTGTACACTCCCCATCAGGCAGGATGGGAACTGGGATGCACATAGACAGAGCTGGGAGCAGCAGCCTGGTGGTCACTGGAAGGTCCCCAAGGTGAAGCCATTGAGGCTTGCAAGTCCTTGGGACATGGGAGCAATTTACAGAATTTCAATGTTGCTTAGCAAAGGTAATTACATGTATGTATTTACATTTAATAATATATTTATTAATGTGGAATCCTTTACAAATGTGTGTCTTTCTTGTACAGGGATCATGAGACTCTCCTCTGTATCTTGGTATGTGTGCTGCCAAAGCACATGTAAAAGTATAATGGTTTTAAAAAGCATAGCTTCAAAAATCTCTCATGCACATATGTAATGTCCACATATACATGATATCTACATATAAGACAGGATTTCATTATATAGTTCTGGCTGGTCTAGAACTCACTTTGTAGACCAGGCTTGTTTTTACACCAAGCCAGGTCTCTGAAGAGAAGATAACCATATACTTAAGCTCTCCCAAACTGTTCTTTAAAAATGTATTGTTTCGGCCAGGCGGTGGTGGCGCAAGCCTTTAATCCCAGCACCTGGGAGACAGAGGCAGGCGGATTTCTGAGTTCAAAGCCAGCCTGGTCTACAGAGTGTTTTCCAGGACAGCCAGGGCTATACAGAGAAACCCTGTCTCGAAAACAAACCAAAAAAAAAAAAAAAAAAAGTATTGTTTCATTTTATGTGTGTTTTGCCTGCACATGTGGGCAGGATCAATCCATGGAGGTTGAAGAGGACATTAGATCCCTGGGACTGGAGTTATAGACAGCTGTGAGCTGCCGTGGGTGCTGGGAATTGAAACTGAGTCCTTCTGGAGGAGCAGCCAGTACTCTTAACCCTTAGGAGAAAATGCAGAAGTAAATATTCTGACTTGGGTTCAGCACTGGCTTCTTAGACATGTGATACCAGTGCCACAAGTAGCAATAAAAAAACAAAACAAAACAAAGCAACCCAAAACTGGACAGAACACTTCTAGAAACAGAAAAGACAATCTATGTGGTGAGAGAAAATATTAATACTTCATAAGGTGGAATTTCATACAGAATATATTCAAAATACAACTAAGATAAATTGTCTACTTACACAGATCAGAAAAGATCTGAAACCGTGACAAACCAAATGAGTAATGCGGAGCCGACAGCATATGAAGAGACAGATGGACAACACGGACAGACAGTTAGGGAAATCAGTCAGAACCATCCATACCCCCCTATTACAGAGCCAAACACTGTAGAGTGACAAGTGTTGGCAGGTTAAGGACACTGGAAACCTTGTGTGCTGCTAGGAGGAATCTCAAGGGTGCAGCTATTACAGAAAACAGTTCAGGGCGCCTCAACAAGTCAGACAGAATTACCAGATGCCCTGCAACCATGCCATGGTCTCTCTGCCTTGTTTACCTGCTGGAGGCTTGGTCCCCAGAGAGGCAGCATAGATGTACTGTCCCTTAGAAAAGCCAGGAATAGTGGTGTATGCTTGTAACCCCAGTGCGGCAGAGGCCAGAGGCCAGAGGGCAGAGGGCAGAGGCAGAGGCAGAGGCAGAGACAGAGGCAGAGACAGAGACAGAGACAGAGAGAGAGGTAGATCCTGGGGCTTGGTACCCAGCCCAGAAGAAACCCTGCCTTGACAAATAGGGTGGACGCCCCATGAAGGGCATCTGAGGTTGACTTCTGACCCCAACATATACATGCTTGCACCTGAATTTATAAGTATATCCACAACAACACCTGCACATTCACATTGACACCTGCACGCTCACACAGGCAAACCCATGAACCCCCTTCAGTAGTCTGTCTGTGATCATGGAGATAGGCAGTGATGAATGTTGGACTAAGGATGTGAAGTGCAACTGTAACACACTCTGAAGGCAGTGCAAAAATAGGCTTTTGTTTTGTGAAGTAGCCCAGGCTAGCCCTGAGATCACCTGGATGGCCTGGTGGTCATTTGCCTCAGTTTTCTAAGTGCTGGGATTACACCACAGCCAGACGGAATGGGAAACTTTGCATGTGTTTTGGAATCTTTTTTTTTTTTTTT